>KZ652541.1:175056-190482 GCA_001010745.2 Gerris buenoi | reverse complement strand
GAAATGTGTGGGTGTGTTTATTTATTTGAACGAGTAAAAATCAATCGAGCAGTCATCTATATCCTAGAGGAAACTAAAATCCCAACCACATCAAAATTGCAAAGGTTTTTTATCACTAAAATATTTATACTGCATTTTATTTTTAAATTATGCATACATTCCAACTGACACTCACACATTTCAATTTACTTCTCATGTCGCATTGGAAATAGAAATGTATATAAATAGAAATAAATATAAACGTTTAGAGAAAATAACTTTACGTAAAAGTTTTATTTCCATTTGAAAAATAAATAAATAATCATTTAAGGTATACTACCTTCTATACCAAATGTATATCCACTTTTAAATTAGGATACACTCAATAGGTTATATTTTAAAAGTTTGAATTTAATATTTGGAAAGGCGTTTGTCTTTATCCTTCTAATGTGTGTAAAATATTTATTTTTCTATTAGCAGGTAGCATTAAAGATCAGTTTACTAAATTTATCACGAGGAACGTAACATAATATAAAAAAATGTATTTATAGTATTTCAATTAGAGTAATCAATCATGGACACACAAAGTATTTAGTTTCATTTATATTATTCATTTTGTAAAAATATACATAATTATACTCCTTAAAATACAACAAGTTCGATTTAAATAAAATAGTGAATTCAATTTTTAAGTTTTTGGTAGTCTTCATTCTACGGAAAGTTAAAACATCAATTTAAATCAAATTATAATCATTAGTAATAATGGGAGACGAACCCGGGCCTTCCGCATTTCCGGTGCAGATGCTCTTTATCCAACTAAAAATATTGAAAGCTTGGATTTGGGGTATAGCTATCAGTTACGGCAGAAAAAAACCATTCTCCCGCGTAGCTTAGTTGGAAAAAGAGCATCTGCACCGGAAATGCGGAAGGCCCGGGTTCGAGTCCCGGCGCTGGAGTCTATTTTTCTATGTCTGTCTCCCATTATTACTAATGATTATAATTTGATTTAAATTGATAAAATTATTATATAAATATACTTAAAATATGAAAAAGAAGTTCAACAACAAAGCATAAACAATTAAAAAAACTTTCTCTTATTATAATGAATAAATAAATCATTCAATGTAAGTTTCCTTTAAGATTAAGTTCTAAAATAGCTTAAACAGTGTTCCCCAACGTCTAAGACCCTATCTTCGTAGATAAGCTTATCAGGGAAAAGAACTCAGAAGAGTTCTTGCAACTATACACAGAACCAGTCTGTGCCTTAATACAAACCCTTAAAAACATTGCCCTATGCAGGTGAGTTTAAGGAAAAAATCCTATGCCTTCTAAGAAAACACGAAATGGCTGTCGCGCTAAGATCCTTTGGTTCTTTTAGAAGTATATAATCTCGCCCATAGGACGAGGTAAATCTTTTGGACCGTAGCGGGGTCTATTTGTTGAAGTGTCGTATTTGCTCTTCGTCCTTTGTCGGCCAAACCAGGCGTCGCTTGCGAACCAGGGTTAGTGACCACATGAGGAGCTCAGACAGCCAATTCTTTGCTCAACTCCAGGATACAGTACACCAACACACCAACCAACAGTGCACCAACAGCACCAACCAACCAAAAGACAGAACGAAGTGGCGTTACTACATTTCACAACTAAAGGCTCCAAACATAATTCCTTTGAGGGTCTGGAGATTTGAAGAAACCTGGCAATTTGGAGAGGGGGTTATCCCTTAATGAGAGCGGGTATATACCTTACTACTATATACCCCTCTCTCAAGTCCTTTTTTTGGTCTCTCATACGACTCAACTTCGGGGTTTCCCTTTACCTTGTTCCGTTAATAAATTGTATTATTTTCTTAACGAACTTCTCTTTTTTTACTATCCACTTCCTTGCTATTTTTCCAGCTTATTTTTATATTTATTAACTTATTTTGTCTCCAGAAAGGAGAAAAAGTTATGATTTTGGAATAGTTTTGAGGGACTAAAGTCTTTTCCTCCCCGAACTCAAAAGTAGGGAAAAAAAGAAGAATTGCCAACTTAATTATTTTATAAACAGCAGAGAATGAATGGCTAATGTAATGAACTTGTTGAAATCAGGATAGTGACACTGCTTTTTCGACCTTGTTTATCATTGTTTATAACCTGTATTTAAATAATCTTCTATTTGAGTTTAATTCAATTTTTATTTGTTTTTAATATTGAATCTCTTATATCTGCTATTAAAAATGCTAACAATTATTGTTTTTTTATTATTAAGACATACAATTTCTATTATTAACAAAGACTGTGCAATGGAGGAAAATGAGTAATTTCCGTCTACTGGAGATAAAATATACTCGGGAGTAAAGTGTCATTATTCCCCTCGCGATAATTATCTACCTCGGCTGCGCCTCGGGAGCTAATTAGCGTTTTTCCGTGATTTAGGGGCCATAGTTCCTTCGGCTTCGCCTCATGAACCAACTCTTTCGCTTAGGGAATAAAGGCGTAATTTACTCCCTAGGAGCATAAATAACTATTATTAGTCTTGATTTTATTTCATTATTAGATAAATTCATTTTATCTATTTTATCAATTTTTTAATCGGACTATTTAATTCCATTCTATTTATTTCATTTTTTCATTGGTTTACATGTACTCATTTTTTATTGTTATCTCTAATTTTATTTTGGTAAATCTTTGGAAATTTTATTGCACAAGCACTATTTGTTTGTATCCAGTGTTTCCACTTTACTTTTAAGTAATTCCCCTTATTTCTATCAAAATTTCCCATTTTTCCCTCCTGTAAACGTAATTGTCCTCTCTTTTTTCCCTTTTATAAAATTTACAGTTTACTAATCAAAAAAGGTCGTTTTTTATAGTAGAATACATTTATTAGAATACGTAGTATATAAGTCACGTTATAGGTATTTTAAATTTGAAACGAAAGCTGAAGAAAACTACATAGAATAGATAAATAGTTAAAAGGAATAACAACGGAGTTGAGCACTCAGCACTGATTTGTTTACTGTTAACAGACAACTACAAAACAATACAATATCAAAGTCTGTTATCTTATCACTTAATCAAGCAGCGCTAGTATCACTCTAAAGATTTACTTTTATATTTATAAATCCAGAATGTAACTTACCCTCAATGTAAGTGGGTAAGTTTTAGGTCTGTTCTCTATGCCTAAATGCTTATGCCTACTGTACTGACTGAATACTAGTATTCAGTCAAGCTTGAACTGGAAATTAAGGGAAAAGGGAATAGGAAATTAGCAAATACGAATATTGCTTTTTGGCGAAATTGTTTGTGACAGTAAACTATTCGCACGCCATTATATTATTGTTATTTTAACAGCGCGGAAAAATTGGAAAAAACGAGAGGGAAGCCAAAGAGAGCTCGAGATTTTGGCAGGTAGTAGGTCGAGCTACCTAGGCAAACAAAATCATCTCTGGATAACCTTAAGATAACCACTTACTGGTTTTATTTTTTCCCTCACATAGGTTGGTCAATCTGAGTTGTCAGATTTACAAAGTATAGTGGCATGAGTATACGTGTATTGTTGCAGATTTCGAGTTATTACAATACTGGTTGAGTATATACCACGTATGACTTATAATATTGAATGGAAAAGTAATTACATTATTTAAAAATATACATATTTCATAAAATGCTCAATTTTCCCTCATTTTTCCCTTTTTATTTCGTTCCCTTTCCTTTCCCTTTCAAGCCTCTATTTTCCCTCAAAGTGGAAACACTGTTTGTATCTAGTTCTTATGCAGCCATATTTATCTCTTATTGTAGGCTCTGATGATTGCTGAACGGCTAGTTTTGAGAAATAAACATTCACTTTGTGAAGATGCTTTCCGTGTATCACTATATTTATGTTTACTTCTTCTTTTTTAAAAAAAAAAATAAATAAATAAAAAATAATAATAATAAATAAAAATAAACAATTAAAAAAACTCAGACATAAATTAATGAGTGGGATAGAAATATTCGATATTAAATTTATCTTTATAAGTTGTCACAAAATTTTATTTATAAACGTTGTATTATATTTATAAAAAAAATTGAATATTTGAATTTGAATTATTATTATTATATTTTTAAGTTATCGTTTTATATACAGGGGTTTGTTTAACAGAATAAATATTTACTTTTATTTATGTACTTCTTTGAGTTACTATTCATTACTTTAAAATGTTTATAAAAATATGGAAATATTTTATCTAACAGAAAAAAAAAAAAATTAAATTCAAATCTGCTTTTAAGTATTTTAAGTTATGTATTATTAAAGATGTAACATTTTTATCTCTTTAATAATAATAATAATAATAATGTAATAAGTAAATAAAAAAATAAAAAATATATTAATGGATTTTTTTTAAAGAAAGTTTAAGTCAAAGAAAATGCATGTTTGATGTTGGACTAACTCAAGGAAAATGAAATATTTTAAGATATTTTCCTTAAATATCTTTTTTTCTCTTCGTTTCTGTTTGAAGAAATACGAAAAAGCAAGCGATATCAGTAAAAGTTTTTAACAAATTTTCTGAAATTACTCTACTTAAAGTTTACTTAGTCGAAAAAGATTTTATTAACTCCATCTATGGATGAAGAAATTCACTATTTATAAATATTTAAAAACTTTCTTAACTGATTATACTATGATCCCTTGAGTTAATTTCCTTCTTTATTTTAATTTTAGGATTAAAATTAAAATGTGTTCATATTCCAGACCAAGCGAAAACGCTATAAGAAATATTATGAAAACGGATACCAAAAGATTCATCTTACTATACTAGTAGAAATGCGTTGGCTGTATAAGTTAGCGCAGTAAGAATATAAATTAATCAACATTTGGACAAGTAGATTTCAATTTAGCCACAAGTACAAAAATTAATTATAATAAGTGACTTTTGTCATAATGAAAGCAACTATTAAAATACACACAGTCACTGATAAGGAGAGGCCATTCACTAAAAGTACTCCTATCACGTGATTTACAATTTAGAAGTTTTCTCTAGAGTCGAAGTCTAGGATTGCCAGGAATATGAGGATAGGTTCTTGACAAGAGGATTGGGATGGTTAGAGATTTTGGAATGGAGGGATTTATATCAGAGGGGTGTAACGATTTGGAAAAAGGGGACTTATTGGCAATCTTAAGAAGGATAATGGATTGGAGAGTTTGGATTTTGTAAGAATTTGATGACTCGGTTGATCCTCACAGTATTTGTCAGTAGGTCCAGATAGGTATTATTAAATAAATATATTCTGTCAGTTTGTATTTTTAGGTAATGATAGAATTGTTGCCTAGAAGTCTGAGTAGCGATTTGTAACATCTCTTCATGTCCGTACGTTTCAGCCGAGTATGAAAGTTCCAAGTCAGTCTTCTACCTAAATTTAATCCTAGGTTCCGTACTTGGCTAGTTATAGGAAGTTGGAGCTGTTACAGGAAGACTGGAGGACATGTGACTCTTCATGCAGTAAATGTCACGTGAACACATTTCTCCTGATTAACCTTAATCCTCCATTTCCTGGACCAGTTTTCAACCGATTACAAAGGTTCTTGAGGGAATCAGAGGCGTGGATGGAATCTGAGTGAGTAGATAAAATAGCTTTATCGACAGCATAGGAAGCTAAGGATGTTGATGGATATTGAGGGGCATCAAATGAGGAAAGGGCCTAAAATACTACATTAAGGGATACCAGCAAGGATAGGGTAGTCATTGGAATAACAGGAGACTAAACTAACAGCGAAACCCCTGTTTTCTAGATAGGAATGATAAGGTAGATAAAAGGATTTTCTCGAGGTTTCACAGGAGCCCACGAAGTCAACCCCCATCTAAAGCCTTACTTTCGACGAGGAAAGCCGAGGAGACTACCTGCTTTTTTTCAAATGCGAAAGAGTTGGCGTCAACAATAAGGTGGCGGTGGCACTGTTAAATAGTACAATGTTCTGCTCGAAACCCAAACTGGTGGTCAGGAAGGATATATTTGGATTCTAAAATAAGGTAAAATTTACGAAGAATAAGCTTTTCCAGGATCTTATTCATTACTGGAAGAAGGTTAATGGGTTTGAAGGTTTAGGGATCATTATTATAAGCGATTTTTTCCATTGGTAGGGGAAGTAGTCCTAAGAACGGAGTTATAGATATAGGTTAGGAATAAAATGGATTTTTTAGGAATATGTTTTAAAATACTAGAGGTAATTAGATCTTGTCCAGTGGCTTTGTTGTTGGGCAGGGGCTTATTGGATATAGGATATCTGAAGGATGAAATGAGATGGAGGTAGTCATTTGTAGGGGTATGTAAACGTCGCCTGCAATTGTCTGAGTATGATTTGGATTTAGGACATCAGGGCCAGGAATCAAAACCATGGATAACTGTTGAGCAAAGCATGCGATTTTTTTCTTTATCGTTCTTAGACCAGGATCCATCAGGGTTAAAGGGCAAAATATTGCCCTTTATGAATTGTGATAAAAAAAAATGCTGACGGTTAGATTTTGAGTGGCATTAGAATTTACTAGAAAAGATTACATTAAAGAATTCTATTTAAGCATATTACATTTTTTTAAAAAAAATGTATATTGGAATAGGAAGTGTGTTCACATCATATTCCATTCGCAATAAAATGATAAATAAGTTTTTAAATTAAGTTTATACTCTCCTTCATGAAATCATAAGAAAAAAGCACTAGTTTATTATACGACTATAGAAAATAAATATAAACTAGGAGTTTATATTTAAGTCCAGCCGAGCTGGTCTCGGCTGGACTTGTATTTTATTATANTGCGTCCATCTAGTGGCCGGGTACTTATATTAGTTTGGACTTGTATTTTATTATATATATATTTGATTAATACATTTTTTATTTCTTATTTTTTTGTACACTTATATTGAATTTTTTTAAAAACAGTCAAAATGTGTCAAAAATAAACAAAACAATGCACCCCCAGAAAGGCTTCCGCAAAGTCTTCTCTCATTGGTCGGTCATATTATCTACGTGAAATTAAACAGTAGGAAAACTTATTTAGAAAACTTGTCGCCAAGAATGACGGCTACAATTAGATCGACTTAACCAACAATGCACGGAACCAAATAAAATCGATAAACTGCTGCTGCGCAGCAGTGTTAATGTGTAACACTGCTACTGCGCAGCAGTTTGGACGGAAAAAATATATACACTGCTGCTGCGCAGCAGTGCGAATGTGTGAAAAGTATAGAGACTGCTGCTTCGCAGAAGTAATAAATGTATATACTGCTGCTGCGCAGCAGTATGGAAGGAAAGTTATAAATACACTGCTGCTGCGCAGCAGTGTAGATGAAAAAATATATATAATTTTAGTGCAGCAGTGCATATAGTGTAACGCATTAGGTACCGTTTGTACCAAAGGTACAAATATACAAAAATGTTCAAATATTAATTTTTTTAATGGTTCCAAATATTAAATAAGGCATGTATACAAATGTTTAATCAAATCAAAGCAATATTTCTCATATTATGATTTTTTTTATTTATCCCTATTTTTGGGCCCAAATTTCTAGCCGGAAAATTTGGACAAAAAAAGTTGTCGACAACCCCATACAAACTATACGTCGATTTAAAGCCCTTGTTGAGTAGATTACGAATATGCCTTTCTTTTTCCATTTACCACTTTTAAAGCCCGAGAAATGGCCAATCAAAAACCCCAAAAATTGGCTAATGTGAACTTTGAGTGGATTTTTCTCGAAAACTAAGAGTCGTGGAAAAAAAAGTCCAAGAGCACTTTCGTCTTGTATTTTTCATCTTTATAAGCATGACAAATTTCATAAAGATCGGACAAACTTTATTTTTTCCCAAAAAATCGTCAAGCCCCTGTGATTTTTTTTTACCTGAAAAAGTCAAAATGAAGATACAAAAATAAATGAGGTATATTCGTTACTTTCTTGAAAAGGGGAATAAAAAACAATAACAATGTTTTCAATTTCAACCAAAACCTAAGGAACCATTTTCAAAAAACTGCTATATAAGGGCTTTTTTCTAATTCATCCCCCTAAAATGTAACAATATTACAAAACACTACATAACTATTTTGAAAGGCCTATTCAAGGGCTTTTCAGTGATATACATGAAAGTAGGTGTTGTGATAAAAAGCACTTTGTACCCGTGTACCCATAGTTACCAAAAATATATTTAAAAAACAAACCATGTAAAAGCCCATTATTTAGGCTAATAAACAAATATTTAGAGTAAAAAAATACCAAAAAAATGTATTTCACTTTCTTAACCTGAACCAAAAGTACAAATCGGTACAAATGTACCCGTACACATTTTTTAAAAAATAAATAAAAATCACTACAATAAAGTACTTTTCAAGGCCTTTAAAACGATATACGACACATGTATAATTTAAAAAAAAAAGTGGTCACGTGACCGGCCCGTCGGGAAATGATAAGTCTCAAATTCTCAGCAAATAGGGCGAATTTAAATTAAAGTGCTTTAGAGTACGGTTTGAGCGCACTTTTCGAAATTCAAATCGGTTCTCAAATGTGGACGCTATGAACGTCCAAAGTCAAAATTTCGAAAAATCGCGATTTTTCGGGAAAATTTGACAATTATAAATGAGCCGTAGAACTACGGTTCACTAAAGGTAACGAAGGAATATTTTCCGCTTACCCCTTGGCCTGGATTTAGTTAGCCCGTGTAAATTACTAATATAGTAAACTTTTTCCCCCCCAAAATAACCACCCGTGTACCCTGGGTGTACCCCTGACTTTAAGGTACCGTACCTCGAAATATACACGGAAATTAAACTTTAAAACCAAAACGCCGCGCCGTGAGTACGGCTATTTTCTCTATCTAAAAATCAAACCGCCAACTCGCTACCTATAATACTCTAGGAGGAGATACGTGAACCACCAAAACAAATGAACAAATTCCACCCCCTAAAAGTGTTTTTCCCCCAAAAAGGACCTGAAACGTGAATTTGTTTAAAATATTTTTTCACCACTTTTGTAAACTTTTCCAGGCGGTTAAAATGACATGTAACACGCTTTTATACCATTTGTACTTTTTCTGATCGGCAAAAATTTTTTTTTCCCGATGTCGACCCTTCGCGGGGGTAAGTCGGGGAAAAAAAGTAAGACACTGAACAACTTGCCGAGCTTGACAAAAGCCGCGAATAAAATTCTAAACATTGTGACCTTTTTAAAAAGTTATTAAAATAAAAGACCAAAAAAACGCTCTTTTTGACCGTAGGTCACTTTGTACCCGATTCTACTTACCGAACCACTACAGTTTCGTACCAAAACTATTTTTCCTTGAAAATACACTATAAACTAAATACAAAAATGTAATAAAAAACAGGAAAAACCCACCTCACCCCCCTCATCCAAAAATCCCAAATGTACCCTTTTTTACCCTTTACCCCCCCTCTTCACCATGAAGGACTAATTTAAAGTACCCCGTTACCGATGTTTGGTCGACCTCATTTTTAAAGTCCTACCCGAATTTAAAACCAAAAACCCAAAATTCCACCAAAAGTTGGTATACATGTACCGGTACTTTTTTCAACGGTACCGTAAACAGACAAAGGTTGACAGTTGGTTTACCCCCCAACCCCCATTTGATACAAAATTTAACGGCGTTCCCGCCCCCCACCACAGCTCGGTCGGCCTCCCTCGCAAAGACAGTTGTGAAGAAAAGGAGCGCGTACCGATTTTAATATAATAAGGGATAAGGGATAAGGGACAAGGGACGAGATTGTTATTTTTTTTACAGAAAATCGTCTTTATCTAAATATTTTTTATTACTAAATTGATGAACGAATATAATGAAATAATCGGTCGTTAAATTTTTATTTCATTTACCATTTAAAATAGGACAGATAATAATCTTATTCTTTATTTTTTGGAGGCAAGATGTTCAGGGGGAGACCCTTCTATACTAGGAACAAAAGTCCAGAAAATCATCATTAAAAATTTTAAAGAGGGTTTAAAGGGGGTATTAAATTAGCTATTCCTCCTTATTCTCTTACTAAAATCCCCCATTCTTACGAATTAAAACGTTAATTTTCAACTCCTAGTTGTCCCTTCTAAAAGGTCCCAAAATAACTCCCTTAAGACCTTCTTCTAAGTAGCTCCACTTACTGAAAAGAGCAATTTCCATTTCAGCAAAATTTAACTCAATTAAAAATACAATTGAGTTAGTCGATCAATTTAAAATTTTATATCGACCGGATAAATTGTTTTAATAATTATACAATTTCAAAACCTCTTAAAACGAATTAAAAATAATTAGTCGGATATCTGAATATCTCATAGCGTAGAAAGTAGGAACATTAATAGTTCATTAAATCGGACAAGAAGTCTTTTAAATATGGTAGTTCACAAAATGAATACGGAGGCATCGATAGGGAAAGGCGATACCTAAAATTAATGTTTGCTTGATGTATGAAACACAATTCTGTAGAGAAGATTTTAAATTTGGGTACATTTTTACTCCTAACAGATACAAATACTTCCGCTGTTTAATCTATCTGTTAGTGCAGCACATAGCTTCCTCGCATCCTATTTTGTATACTTCACTGGTTTTATTCTATTAAAGCGCAGAAAGTAGATTTTACCATGCAAAACGTTTTATATGGTAAAATTCATAATCAACTATAAAATATAATTTTTCCTCCGAGCTTACCGAAGGTAAAAGAAGCTATAACGATCATTATAAAAATTATTATAATGAAGAACAAAAATTACATGTGTAAAAATTCAACGACAGAAATTTGTTTCAGCCATCAGGCAAACTTTTTGGTTCCGTGTCAGACTGCTGAATTTTTGCGAACCAACATATCTTTAAAACAAAAAAATATCTTTAAAGAAATTTTAATTGTAGATTATAATTAGCCCATTTTTGGTTCCTTATAAGTTTTAATCTAAATTTTGAAATATTCCAATCTTAAATAATTATCAATATAAAATAACGGAGAGGCCCTTTCACACTTAATACTAAAAACAATATTTATAAGTACTCATTAAATAAGAATTTGATTGTTTTTTTTTTTTTTTTTTTTTTTTTTTTTTTAAGGTACCCAATTCCTTCACTTGTAATAAAACCTAAGCCTTTACCATAAGGTAATCAATAAGTTAAAAACTCTTTTGTGGGGTAAAGCGTGTACAAGAATACCCCTCCAGCCTTCAATCAAAAACTAATAATATCAAGGGATTCGGAATTGCTTTGATCTGAAACACCCATTTCCCTCTATATACGGAAATACTCAATACTCAGCCTATTGAAACAAGTGGAATGCCATCGGATTCCGGTTAGTCCAATTGTTTGTTTGAATCTTTTTTAAAAAAAGGTTTTCTTTTGAAAGGTTTATTTGTCAAACCTTCCACCTAAACTTAGTGCTAACTAAATGTATTCCTGGACCTATTTCTATCTTGTCAGCTTCAAACAGATCAAAGTAATATCCGTTTCCTATTAACATGTCAATCTCTTCCACGTTCCCATTAAATTTATTTAAGTTGTCTGCCAGTTCTAAGTTCGGATATATTTTTTTAATTTCTTTTAATATAGGATGTATTCCGAATTCTTTTAAAATCGATGGAACTACATTGGCTTTAATTTTTAATTCTTTTCCATTTTTTAATTTAATTTCAAAGTTAACTGTTGCCGTTTCTAAGACTTTTGGTCTTTCTGTTCCGAACACGAAGACAGAAATTTGCTCTTTATTTGTTTTCTTTAGGTTCAGTGTTCTGACTAATCTTTCAGTCACATAGGATCTTTGACTGCCACTGTCTAAAAGGGCCCGCACGTGTTTCATCATTCTATTCAAAGGGTTGACTAGTTCAACTATTGCAGTCTGTAAATGCACCATTTCGTCCCCTTCATTCTTTATATTATTGTTCATTTCTACTTCTAAATTTTCTTTTTTATTTTTAGAATTAATTAATGCCGAAATTTATTTTTGAAATGTTTTTTCCGAATCTTTGTTTAGGCATTGTTTTGGACACAAAATTCTGTTATGACATTTTGATTGTTTACAATAATAGCATGGTTTGACAACCCCACACGATTTAGCGTTATGATATGTAGATAAACAAATAAAACACGCACCTATTTCTTTTAGTCTATTTTTTCTTTCTTCAAGAGTCCTATAAACATCGCACTGATCACTCCAGTGCTTTTTTGAGCACAGCTTACATTGGGCTCCTTTAGAAACTAACGTCTCTGTAGTAGTTCGTTTTTCACTATTATCATTCCCATTTCTATTTAAATTATAACTTGTAATGTCATTACTTTTCTGACTGTTTCTCCATTGAAATCTTTCCCCTTGTAATCGCTCAGGCGAATTTCTAATTTTTCTCTCGCCGAAATGAGCCTATTAAGATATGTTCTTAAATCCTTAGGATTTATACTCGAAGTATCCTTTTCCTCTTCTAACTTTAAAATAATTGCTGGAGGAAATTTAGATATTATAAGTGGGACCAAGTGTGTATGAGATATATCTTCTCCTAGTGCTTCTAGCGATCTAAGAAATCCCTCTATCTTATCGTATGTCTGTCTTAATTTTGATGTCTGATTTGAAGCTCGAGCCAAAAGTCTTAGTTGGTCGTATAAGTTACATTTTATTACGCCTTTGTTTCCGTATCTTTCGTTTAGTAAATCAATCGCAATTTTGTAGTTTAAATTTGTAATTGAAAGTCCCGCAATACAACCTAAAGCTTCACCTGTCAAATATGTTTTTAAATAATTAAATTTGTCAACGTCTTTTATTTCGGTTCTCGAGTGAATCGAAGCCTCAAAAGAATCCCAAACCCTGCCCATTGTAAACTATCCCCTTTAAATTTCTGAATTACTAGTTCTGGAAGTTTTACAGTAGACCTAGTGCTTTGAACTGAATTAGGAATCTCTTGCCTTTTTACCTGATTTTTAATTATTTTACTTTTTAGAAGTTTTAAGTCACACGTAACGTCGTCTACTTCAAATTCAAGTTCTGTCTGCTCCGAAAATTCATCGTCTATTTTTGTTAGTTCGGTCTTGTCGTCCCCAGCTAACTGTTCTAACTTTACCCTTAGTTTAAAGTACGTGTCACTAAATTTTCCTAATTTTTCTAAATGTCCATCAATGTCTTCTATTTCTAACTGTTCGTCCTTTTTGGCGTTCTTAATTGTCCGAAGTAATTCGACGAGTCCCGCCTTTGCTGGACCTAACGCTTTTCTTACATTTCCCGTTGTTGTCATATTTAGTTTTTATACCTTTCCGATGTTTTCTTTTTTCTCTGGATCTTTTCTACTTATTCCGTCAATCTGAATCCCTGCGTTCCAGATTGTCTTACGCTTCTGCTACCACCTTGTCCTGTACCCCTCTAATAACTATGGAATAAGGACAGACTATTTTCTTCCTTTAACTCGTATATTTACCACTATTCGAATTACACTCTAAGATTAATTTAAAATGACAACATAAACAATAACATTGCATCACTATGGCGACATGAATTAAATATACTTTTTTCCAATCTATTTTTTATTTTTTTTATTTTTTTACTTTTACAGTTTATTTGGAGATTACTCTGATAGTGCAACTCAAAATAAATTCATAATGATTAAAATCCAAAAAGGTGTTAATAGAGCTAGTACTAAAATTAACTAAGTATTTCGTAAGACATAATTATTTATAAACATTAAAATATCCAACTATAAAATATTTAAATTTTAAAACAGTCTGCAGACAGTCTGAAGACTGTTTTGCCCCCCAGTGTGCACCTAGCCTAAATTTAGAAAAAATTAAAGAGTCAGAGTGTTGAAATAAATCTGAGGCTATCTGTTGGCTACTTTTGACAAACAATTCAAATTTCATAAAAATCAGATGAGTATTGTTGAAGATATAAGTGTAAATAAATGTATGTTTCTGAGCATATGGAAGAGAAACAAATGGGCGCCGGAGATTGAAACTCATATGGGACTAACAGTGGGCTCATTATGACCTTCCTTAACCTTAAATTTAATTAAAAACGCATCAGTAGTTATATTGTTGGTTCGCAAACAATTGAGCGACAGGTAGACGCGGAACTAAAAATGTTCACTGATGTATAATATTAGTACATTACGCGTCGAGTGTGGAAAGTAGCATTTTGCATGCGAGTGTGGAGTTTACACCCGAGCGACAGCGAGGGTAGTAAAACCACACGAGCAATGCAAACTGCCGTTTTCACACGAGTTGCGTACCGTACTTTATCTACGATTGTTAGATTTTAATAATAAATGCAGAAAAAAATTATAAACTTTCTGTATGTAAGCTCGTATTTCTCTTTTGATAAAGATGACATCAATGATAAAGATGACATCAATTCATTAGTTGTATTTTGTGCCGAATTAATTATTTCGGAAGAAGTATTATTCTCCTCATATTCGTCATAATCACTTAAATCACTCATTGATTTTCACAAAAAAAACTCGATACAAACAGTTACTTTTATTAAATAAACATCAAATTAGTTATGTTAAATGTAAACAAACTCGCTAATCGAGAGTAAAGTTGAAGAATTCTTCTTCTTTTCGGCTCTAGAGTGGTAAAGAAGAGGAATTGTTCAAAACTATGAGACACGCATGCTCAATTAATACAGGTGTTTAAAGAATCACTTTCTACGAATCTAAACAGAGATACAATGTTTATAATACGTGTCTGTTTCTCGGTCAGTCAGTCTGTCGTTCAATTATTGCGAACCCACATACACTAAAAAGTTCATGTCCGATATTATTGAAATTTGTATGGTAGGACATAATTAGCCTATTGTTAGTCCCATATAAGTTTTAATCGTCTGCACACATTTGTTTCTCTTACACATGCACACAAACATACATTTATTTACACATATAGCTTCAAAAGTACTTATCCGAATTGTGAGAAAATTTGTATAGTTTATCGAAAGTAACCCGCAGATAGTCCGAGATCAGGGGTACTCACTACGCGGCCCGCGGGCCGCATGCGGCCCTCAGTACGATATTGTGTGGCCCTCGACCGTACGTAAAACTCGCAACCCGATTGCATTTTCCCCATTATCTTACGTTGCTAGAAAATAAATCAAGTGCCTAAGAAATGACAATAAATAAATAATTGTTCGAAACTAATCCTGATCATATTTGCTTGAACCTACACAAGTGAATCAACTTTTAGTTGAATGAATTTCATTAAGAACAAAAATAGGTCCCGTCTATCACATGAAAATACATAAGAACAGCAGTGTCCAAAGAACCAGCAGACATTTATCATGGCCACCCTAAGGTTCTAAGCGCACACTGGAGACAAAACAGTCTGGAGACAGTCTGGAGACTTTTTTTTCTCCAGTGTACACCTAGCCTAAGAAAACATAATATGTTTTTATTTTTTTTCCTAACTATTGATTAAATGACAGATTATTATAGATTATAAGTAATATTGCATAATGGGTGTTTACTGATCGATCTATTTAATCTACAATGATTAGGAGCA
>KZ652541.1:129782-144204 GCA_001010745.2 Gerris buenoi | reverse complement strand
AAAAAAAAATACATTTAATATAAATTTAGCTTATTAGTTAATAAGTAACACAACAGTCATTGGTAAGGTTATCCAGAGTTAGTTATTTGCTTTTTGTTATTTTTATAGCGGTTTGGCAAAAATGTGTTAGGCACAGTTAAAGTCCCTCGGTGTGTGTGTGTGAGAGAGGCTCTGACTCACTAAAATCCTACCAATTAGTGCCTTTGTTCATTCATCGGCTATGGCGTCCGACGAAGTCGTGTCTATCCTCCTCTTTTGCGTCATAGAAAGACGTATATTTCCTTCTAATATAGAACAACATTCCTCCAAGAGGGAGGAGGATTTCCGTCGATCGGCACCGGTGCCAACTTTCAGCTTTTGGCGACGATAGAGAAAGCCGGTCACCCAATGACACTCGAGGCCCTCAAAATACAGTAGATATAGAATATCATAATATATTCCTTAGTCAAAATTACTATTAAGACGAAGGGATGTTTATTCTAATGTACCTTGGGACAAAGAAATATCTCTATTGTGTATATAATTGTGACCATCTCTTAGTCTTATCAACTATTAAGAAAAAGGAATATTAAATATAAAACTGCCCCAGGAATTCTATGTCATGGGGAGGCAAACACACAAACCTTTGAGACATTTGTAGGGCAGACTATTGTTAGAACCAAGGGGGGTGCTAAAGTAAAATAATGCCAAAATTAAAGTCATTAAAAATTAATACTTAAAAAGATTTACTTGGAAATAATTTAAACAATTGAAAAATTTTACAATAATAATTGAAAAAAAAAATTAAATAAAATAAATAATAATTAATTCAAATAAAAATGTTAAAGAAATTTCTGATTAAAGTCTATCGGAAGTAATGAAATTTGACGAAAATGCTTGTTTAAATAACTAAAAAGCTTCAGATTGTCATTTCAAATTAGATTTAACACTAGGACTATCTTGTTGCTTTATTCCACGAGACGGTCGCTTATTTAGACTTTTCCAAATCTTCAACTTTTCCCTCAGCCAGGTTTTTAAAGGATTTCGAAAATCCTATGACTAATGAAATTCTTTATCCGTCCGAGGATAGAAAGGATCCGAACGATTCTCTCAATTAAATTTTTAATTGAGTGAAATCTCGCTGAAATGGAAACTTTTACAAGGAAGGCTGAGAAAAGAGGACTTTATTTTCCAAGGGGGGTTTTTAAGGGGGTATTTTGAGACTTATTCAGGGGAGTAACAGAAGACGGAACTAGTAGAGAGAGAGAGAGATGAGAACCGAAGTTTATTTTAACGTTTTAATTGAAAAGGGTGGAGGATTTTAGTGAGAAAAATAGGAAGGATGGGCTAATCCAATCCCCCCGTTAAACCCCTTTTAAAAAGCTTACCGAGGATTTTCTGGACCCAATTTGTCCCGACTGAAAAGTGAGGCGTCCCCCTGAAAATCTTGGCTCTAAAAAAAAAGAGATTATTATCTGCTCTAATTTAATTGGCGGATGAATTAAAAAGTTTAACGGAAAAAAAATACTTTACAATTTGGAAAATACTTTTTTTTTGGTCCCACAAACAATTTAGTAATCCGGAAAAGTTTTGAAAGAAGTTGATTCACTTAATAGAAAAAAACTCGTTTAAAAGATTTTTTTTTCGTATAATAAACAAGTTTCATGTTAAGAGTTGAAGAAAGGGGCTAAAGGCCACAAAAAATATACTTCCTTCATAATTCCCCCATTATTTCCAGTGTTCAAAATGTGTACTCTCCTCTTCAGCATCCAATTTATTCAGGATAAAATAAGAGAAATAATAAAAAAATAAATCTTTTATGATGAATTGGCTTATTTATAAACTGTTGATTTTTGTTATTTTTCGTTTTTCATATTGTAATTTCTGATTGAATCAAAATCAAGGATACATAAAGATTACTTAATCACACAATGCATCATTTAATTATATATTAATCCTTTCGGAAAATAGCTGCAAAACATCTTTTAAGTCTATTTACGTATACAAATTTTGATAATTTAAAAAAATAATGCTAGAGCACTCTACTATTAATTGAGAGATGATAGATGTCTAGCGGATTAATAAAAAACTTATGCTTTTTGTATCCTTTTGAATGGTATAGTTAAAGCTTAGAATCCACGGACTAGTTTTTGGTTTGTGGTGGATTGAATGTTACCAGCCGTGAAATTATTCGGACGTGTATCCGAAACGGAACTGATTATTGAGCATATGCAAACAGGGGGTCCCCGAACAAAACCAGACTACTTCGGTACATTATATGAAATTTTGACCCTGAAAAATGAAGTTTAATGTCCGAAACAGCTTAATTTCCGAAATTTGTGCATTCCCAGAAACAACATTAAATATCATAATCTTTTTAAGCTCATCCATAAAATTTACAAATACTATGCTTCAACATAAACCACCTTCAAGGAAATATTTTAAAGAATAGAAGTTTACGTCGAATAAGACCAATCCCAGCTATGTATAACAACAAGTAAGGCGCGCTTCACGTAAGTACGTGAACGTGAGAGAAATAACTAAAATGGCGAGATGCACCTGTATGCCAAATTTCATGTTCTTAGCTATAAGTTTATGAATTAAAACAAGCCAACGACAGACTCCAACGGACAGACAGACAAATTTGTAGCCATCAAAATTGCAAAGTTCTACATCCCTGTTACTTTATTAGTTAATCCATTAATAAGACTTCCATCAAAATCTAATACCTCAATAATTTCCAATTTTGGTCGAATCTCCAATCAGAATTTTTTATGTACAAAGCTTGATTGATCTAATCGAAGAACGTCAAAAAATGATGAATTATTACGTTTCTTTGGGAAAACGTTTACATGGAAAATTATTTATATTGTATTTATTTGCTTAGCGTCAAATTTTCTATAAGATCCCGAAGTAGTGGGGTATAGTTTAGTAACACTTAATTTGCATATGTTTAAGAATCGGTTAAGATCCTGTCCGAATAATATCACGGCTGGGAGCACATATTAGTAGGATTTTAGGGGTTTAATCCGCTATAATTCAAAAGCTGTTCCGTTGCTTCTAAGCTTTAATTGTCCTATTCAAGAACTAATGATGCAAAAGTTATTTCTGAATTCGCCTCAAATCTATCATCCCCTAATTAAGGGTAGAGAGATCTGGAAATTCGAGGGTAAATTTTTTTAAAAAAAAATCATATATAATAATTTCAATGATATATTGTTTGTTGATTATTTTTATAAAATAGCATGTCCTTCTCAATGTGTATTTTTTCCCATTATCTACATTTCTCCTTGATTTATTTAATGATCAAAATGGTGGGTTTCCCCAGAATAACTCTACGTATATATAGATTAAGTAACGTGACTTAAGTAACGACAAATGATGATAATGATACAAACAATAATACTGTCGTGATGAATAAATCAAGACAATTATTTTTCGTTGAATCTTATATTAAAGACTAATCAAAATCTGACATAATACAAAATATTTCAAAATAAAAACATTGCTTAGTAACAAATTAAATAAATTTCGCGCTCTTCGCGACATTCCAGGGGGAGAAACCTCAAAATGAATCCACAACAGAATAGGTGCGAATTGTAGCAGCCCAATTCGCGATTCTTTGTCTTGCTTCTACAGCAGCTTGCCGAGTTGGCCTTCCAGTTGACGCAGTGGATGGTTTAGCCGGGTCTGTTGAAGCGTTAGCAGGTCCTGCTGAATCCACAAGTGACTGAGTTTTTTCACTATTTCTTCCTTCGGTCACTTCTAGCTCAAGGGGATACAAATGTGATATTGATCGATGGACGGTGGTTCTGTCGGCGAGCCGCACTCGAACTGATCGACAGATTCCATGTTGATCGTAGAAAAGCTCTTCCACTATTCCTGTTTTCCATCGTAATCTAGGAAGGTTATATTTGGTATGGACATAATCATTTACTTGGGTTTGCCTGATTTTATATTCATACCGTTCTCGTAAGCTTGGAAAATATATGTCTGTCCATACCTTCCAGAAGTTATTTAGAACATCACTGTGGCGTGTCCAAAGGTCTCGAACTTCAGCCTGGCATACAGTTGGTAGAGATTCGGGATCAGGTGTGAATAAACCTCCTTCTAAGGGTCTTAAAAAATTATTAGGACAGAGAGGCAAATCAATGTCTGCACTATTTACATAAGTGAGAGGTCTAGAATTAATAACGTCTTCTGTTTCTGTTAAAATGGTTTCCAATTCAGTAAAGGTGAGTCTAGCACATCCCAGGGTTCTTTTTAAACTAGATTTTACCATTGAGATCATGCGCTCATAGAAACCCCCCTCCCAGGGCGCTAATTCCGTAATAAACTTCCAAGTTACACCATTCCCAGTTCTGCGTATAACGGACTGGACAGCATTGAACTGGGTGGCATTATCTGAAATTATCATGCTAGGTTGACCCCTGCGATCAATAAATCGTCTAAGGGCCAAGGAGAACTGTACATCTGATAAATCAAGAGCAAGTTCTAAATGTACAGCTCTGACAGTTAGGCAAGTAAATATTACGCCAAATACTTTAGTTTCAATATTTTTATTTATTTGATCTCTAACAAACACGGGCCCGAAATAATCGAGTCCTGTCACTGTAAAAGGGTCGGCTATATTTAGTCTCACTTTCGGGTAAGGTAGCATAAGAGGCATTTTGTAAGGACCTCCCGAAACCTTCTTACATTTTACACATTTGGATAAAATTTTATAAACTTCTGATCTACCATGAAGTAACCAGTAATTTTTCCTAATCCTACTTAAAGTGTCCTTATAAAATGATTTTTCTAATAATGATTTCCATCTATTATCTGAATTTTGAATATGGTTTAAGATTGTAATATTTAATAAATATGGACTGGAAACTACGCCAAACGGTACTCTTTGGAATATTAAAATTACTAAATTTTGGTACAAATTTTCTATATCAATATTTTCAATATCCTTAACCCATAAAAATCGCACATAATCGCGGTCCTTTTCAAATAACGAGAGTTGCAAAAACGCCTTTTCTATATCCGCGGAAATAGCAATTTTATGAGTACGAAATCTTAAAAGTAATCCCGTTAAATTTTCTAGTAGTAAGGGCCCACTAAATAAACAATCATTTAAACTACAAGCTCCCTTACCTTGCCTAGCAGACGCGTCAAATACCATACGAACGGTTTTATTTGTTTTAAATACAGGATGGTGTGCGAGGTAATGAGTTTGTTGATGCTGACCATCTATCGTCTCTATTATTCCTAACTCTAACTGTTCTTTTATAATATTATCATAAGTAATCATGAAATTTTTATCTTGTTTATATTTCTTTAGTAAATTTTTTAAACGTCCAAAAGCTAAATAATAATTGTCAGACAATTCGGGTGGAAATTTGATCCATGGCCAACGAACTTCGTACCTGCCATCAACTATTTTTGTCGTTGCGTAATATTTTGCAACTGCTAAGTCTTCCTCTACCTTACATGGAGGATCGGTTATTCCAATGTTTTCTAGAGCATAGAGATCTTTTAAATTTATTTCGGGTAGAATATAATTGTTAAGTACTGGACAACTAATTGATTTTACTGTCGGACTAGGGACTTTGTATCGCCCAGATATTATCCATCCTAATTTGGATTCAAATAAATATAACCCAGGTTTAACTTCCAACCTATCACCCGTCACTAGATCCCAGTAGTAATCATTACCTAGAATAATATCTATAGGTTTATCTGGGTACTGATCTGCTAACTCCAATTCATTAAAACGTGAACTTATTTTCTTAGGATCGAACGTATAGCTTTTAAACTGACCCGTTAAAACCGGAACAACATTCGCCCTAATCTCTAAACTCTCTCCGTTAAGAAGTCTAATTTTTATTTCTACCAAAGGACTACTTAAATTGTTAGCTGTTGTACTACCAAACGTAAAAACTGATAAATTTTGCATTTCGACGGTTTTCAATCCTAACGTGTTTGCTAAATTTTTACTTAAATACGTTCTCTGGGCACCGCCATCTAATAACATTCTAGCACTAAAATTAAATTTTGGACCTTCAATTACAGCCGTAGCCGTTTGCATAACCACTACCTCTCCGGTCGCAACCAAATTAATTTCTGTGTCAGTTTTTTCTATTTGTTTATTATCGTAATCTTTAAATTTTTGAGGACACAAACTCCTATGGTGGCTATTTTTTTCTTTGCAGTACACGCACGCCCTAAAATTTTTACATTGATCATGTGAACCTTTTTTAAGACAAACAAAACAACGATCTTTTATTTTTTCTTTTCTAGAATTTATTGTTTTGAATTTGGAACATTCGTCACTCCAGTGTGAATTTTCACAAAAGATGCATTTCTTAATCGTATTATTTTTAAAATTTACGTTTTGAGATTTTCGAAAGTTATTTTTATTTGTTTTGACATTTTCCGGGACAGCGAGAACCTCCGTTGTCATATGACATTTGTCAGATTCTATATTTATATTTTTAAACCCAGTGGATAAATATTCCGCTTTTTCCCTATTCTTAACTAGAAGTGCGAAAGCATTGCGTAATTCTTTAGTATTTGTAACGTTGCCTTCACACAACTTTTCCATTACTTCCGTAGGAAGTTTACTCGAAATAATACACATAAAATTATTAGCATCTGAGTCCTCTCCTAGAGAAGACAAAGTACGTAAATGTAACTCTATACTGTCATACGTACGCCTGAGGGATGCGGTATTATTTTCCGCCTTAGGAACCTTATTTAGGGCTGTATAATGGGCTTGGATATTTATAGTTTTATCCCCATACCTATCTTTTAGGATATCGACAATCGTTTTATAATTTTCAGAGCATATGCTGTACCCTTCTACGCACCTTTTAGCACTACCAGACAAAAGACTGAGTAAATAATTTAGCTTAGTGACTTCGTCAAAATTAATATTGTGAACAGCTACTTGAAAGGCTCCCCAAAAAGACTCCCACTCCAGTACGTTACCACTGAACTGGGGAAGGTGTAGCTTAGGAAGTTTAGCGGTCTGAAATGAGCTCTTAATGGAATCAGTCGATCTCTTTAGCTTATCCCCAGGGGAATTTGTTTTCTCTGAACCCTCGGACTTACTAGAATCACAACTACTCTCACCATTTAGAAGCTCGTTTTCTTCAGCAAAGGATATGTAGACTTCTAACCTAGCTTCCAGGTCTACGACGTCCAGAAGCAGGATTTCGTACTCCTCTGCCTTTTCATCAAACTTCCTTTGTTCCTCGTCGTTACCTTCTGCCAGCCTCTCCAGATTGTTCTTTATCTCTTCTACTTTGCCAGCGTACTTGTGTAGCTTTACACAAATTTCTGACGCTTCTTTTCTTAAATTTTTTTCAGCGTTAAGTTTGAGAAATTCTTCCGCCAATCGAGATGTTTCTTTCAGTCTATGAATAGCTAAGTTCATAGTTCTTCGTAGTGAAACGCTCATCTTTTCTTCAATTTAAACCACGCTATTGTTACCACTTGTCGTGATGAATAAATCAAGACAATTATTTTTCGTTGAATCTTATATTAAAGACTAATCAAAATCTGACATAATACAAAATATTTCAAAATAAAAACATTGCTTAGTAACAAATTAAATAAATTTCGCGCTCTTCGCGACATTCCAGGGGGAGAAACCTCAAAATGAATCCACAACAGAGTAGGTGCGAACCGTAGCAGCCCAATTCGCGATTCTTTGTCTTGCTTCTACAGCAGCTTGCCGAGTTGGCCTTCCAGTTGACGCAGTGGATGGTTTAGCCGGGTCTGTTGAAGCGTTAGCAGGTCCTGCTGAATCCACAAGTGACTGAGTTTTTTCACTATTTCTTCCTTCGGTCACTTCTAGCTCAAGGGGATACAAATGTGATATTGATCGATGGACGGTGGTTCTGTCGGCGAGCCGCACTCGAACTGATCGACAGATTCCATGTTGATCGTAGAAAAGCTCTTCCACTATTCCTGCCTTCCATCGTAATCTAGGAAGGTTATATTTGATATGGACATAATCATTTACTTGGGTTTGCCTGATTTTATATTCATACCGTTCTCGTAAGCTTGGAAAATATATGTCTGTCCATACCTTCCAGAAGTTATTTAGAACATCACTGTGGCGTGTCCAAAGGTCTCGAACTTCAGCCTGGCATACAGTTGGTAGAGATTCGGGATCAGGTGTGAATAAACCTCCTTCTAAGGGTCTTAAAAAATTATTAGGACAGAGAGGCAAATCAATGTCTGCACTATTTACATAAGTGAGAGGTCTAGAATTAATAACGTCTTCTACTTCTGTTAAAATGGTTTCCAATTCAGTAAAGGTGAGTCTAGCACATCCCAGGGTTCTTTTTAAACTAGATTTTACCATTGAGATCATGCGCTCATAGAAACCCCCCTCCCAGGGCGCTAATTCCGTAATAAACTTCCAAGTTACACCATTCCCAGTTCTGCGAATAACGGACTGAACAGCTTTGAACTGGGTGGCATTATCTGAAATTATCATGCTAGGTTGACCCCTGCGAGCAATAAATCGTCTAAGGGCCAAGGAGAACTGTACAGCTGATAAATCAAGAGCAAGTTCTAAATGTACAGCTCTGACAGTTAGGCAAGTAAATATTACGCCATATACTTTAGTTTCAATATTTTTATTTATTTGATCTCTAATAAACAATGGCCCGAAATAATCGAGTCCTGTCACTGTAAAAGGGTCGGTTATATTTAGTCTCACTTTCGGGTAAGGTGGCATAAGAGACATTTTGTAAGGACCTCCCGAAACCTTCTTACATTTTACACATTTGTATTTGGATAAAATTTTATAAACTTCTGATCTACCATGAAGTAACCAGTAATTTTTCCTAATCCTACTTAAAGTGTCCTTATAAAATGATTTTTCTAATAATGATTTCCATCTATTATCTGAATTTTGAATATGGTTTAAGATTGTAATATTTAATAAATATGGACTGGAAACTACGCCAAACGGTACTCTTTGGAATATTAAAATTACTAAATTTTGGTACAAATTTTCTATATCAATATTTTCAATATCCTTAACCCATAAAAATCGCACATAATCGCGGTCCTTTTCAAATAACGAGAGTTGCAAAAACGCCTTTTCTATATCCGCGGAAATAGCAATTTTATGAGTACGAAATCTTAAAAGTAATCCCGTTAAATTTTCTAGTAGTAAGGGCCCACTAAATAAACAATCATTTAAACTACAAGCTCCCTTACCTTGCCTAGCAGACGCGTCAAATACCATACGAACGGTTTTATTTGTTTTAAATACAGGATGGTGTGCGAGGTAATGAGTTTGTTGATGCTGACCATCTATCGTCTCTATTATTCCTAACTCTAACTGTTCTTTTATAATATTATCATAAGTAATCATGAAATTTTTATCTTGTTTATATTTCTTTAGTAAATTTTTTAAACGTCCAAAAGCTAAATAATAATTGTCAGACAATTCGGGTGGAAATTTGATCCATGGCCAACGAACTTCGTACCTGCCATCAACTATTTTTGTCGTTGCGTAATATTTTGCAACTGCTAAGTCTTCCTCTACCTTACATGGAGGATCGGTTATTCCAATGTTTTCTAGAGCATAGAGATCTTTTAAATTTATTTCGGGTAGAATATAATTGTTAAGTACTGGACAACTAATTGATTTTACTGTCGGACTAGGGACTTTGTATCGCCCAGATATTATCCATCCTAATTTGGATTCAAATAAATATAACCCAGGTTTAACTTCCAACCTATCACCCGTCACTAGATCCCAGTAGTAATCATTACCTAGAATAATATCTATAGGTTTATCTGGGTACTGATCTGCTAACTCCAATTCATTAAAACGTGAACTTATTTTCTTAGGATCGAACGTATAGCTTTTAAACTGACCCGTTAAAACCGGAACAACATTCGCCCTAATCTCTAAACTCTCTCCGTTAAGAAGTCTAATTTTTATTTCTACCAAAGGACTACTTAAATTGTTAGCTGTTGTACTACCAAACGTAAAAACTGATAAATTTTGCATTTCGACGGTTTTCAATCCTAACGTGTTTGCTAAATTTTTACTTAAATACGTTCTCTGGGCACCGCCATCTAATAACATTCTAGCACTAAAATTAAATTTTGGACCTTCAATTACAGCCGTAGCCGTTTGCATAACCACTACCTCTCCGGTCGCAACCAAATTAATTTCTGTGTCAGTTTTTTCTATTTGTTTATTATCGTAATCTTTAAATTTTTGAGGACACAAACTCCTATGGTGGCTATTTTTTTCTTTGCAGTACACGCACGCCCTAAAATTTTTACATTGATCATGTGAACCTTTTTTAAGACAAACAAAACAACGATCTTTTATTTTTTCTTTTCTAGAATTTATTGTTTTGAATTTGGAACATTCGTCACTCCAGTGTGAATTTTCACAAAAGATGCATTTCTTAATCGTATTATTTTTAAAATTTACGTTTTGAGATTTTCGAAAGTTATTTTTATTTGTTTTGACATTTTCCGGGACAGCGAGAACCTCCGTTGTCATATGAAATTTGTCAGATTCTATATTTATATTTTTAAACCCAGTGGATAAATATTCCGCTTTTTCCCTATTCTTAACTAGAAGTGCGAAAGCATTGCGTAATTCTTTAGTATTTGTAACGTTGCCTTCACACAACTTTTCCATTACTTCCGTAGGAAGTTTACTCGAGATAATGCACATAAAATTATTAGCATCTGAGTCCTCTCCTAGAGAAGACAAAGTACGTAAATGTAACTCTATACTGTCATACGTACGCCTGAGGGATGCGGTATTATTTTCCGCCTTAGGAACCTTATTTAGGGCTGTATAATGGGCTTGGATATTTATAGTTTTATCCCCATACCTATCTTTTAGGATATCGACAATCGTTTTATAATTTTCAGAGCATATGCTGTACCCTTCTACGCACATTTTAGCACTACCAGACAAAAGACTGAGTAAATAATTTAGCTTAGTGACTTCGTCAAAATTATTATTGTGAACAGCTACTTGAAAGGCTCCCCAAAAAGACTCCCACTCCAGTACGTTACCACTGAACTGGGGAAGGTGTAGCTTAGGAAGTTTAGCGGTCTGAAATGAGCTCTTAATGGCATTAGTCGATCTCTTTAGCTTATCCCCAGGGGAATTTGTTTTCTCTGAACCCTCGGACTTACTAGAATCACAACTACTCTCACCATTTAGAAGCTCGTTTTCTTCAGCAAAGGATATGTAGACTTCTAACCTAGCTTCCAGGTCTACGACGTCCAGAAGCAGGATTTCGTACTCCTCTGCCTTTTCATCAAACTTCCTTTGTTCCTCGTCGTTACCTTCTGCCAGCCTCTCCAGATTGTTCTTTATCTCTTCTACCTTGCCAGCGTACTTGTGTAGCTTTACACAAATTTCTGACGCTTCTTTTCTTAAATTTTTTTCAGCGTTAAGTTTGAGAAATACTTCCGCCAATCGAGATGTTTCTTTCAGTCTATGAATAGCTAAGTTCATAGTTCTTCGTAGTGAAACGCTCATCTTTTCTTCAATTTAAACCACGCTATTGTTACCACTTGTCGTGATGAATAAATCAAGACAATTAATTATTTTTCGTTGAATCTTATATTAAAGACTAATCAAAATCTGACATAATACAAAATATTTCAAAATAAAAACATTGCTTAGTAACAAATTAAATAAATTTCGTGCTCTTCGCGACAAATACAAAGAATATACAGATAAATAAATAATAATAAAATAAAAAACGATCCGACACACTACAACACATATAAAACCTAGTATCTATCAGAACTGTAATTTATACGTAAATTATATTTTAATCATCAAAGGAATATGAAAGATTTAAAATAGTTTAGCTTTACTAAAAAGATATTTTTACAATTTATGAATATTGGACAAGACAAGATCAAACATTTCCTATTTCTAAGAACAAAATAAAATAAGACAAGTTTAGGATAGAACACGAGCGAAAATATCGAGAAGGTTTTTAAACCTTAAAAGTATAAAAAGTTGTTGCGTAAAGTATATAAATATGGAAGCATATTATTATATCCAAGACTATAAAATATGTTATACGTTGAAAATATGCAAACTTGCTTTGAGAGGTAGGTGGCAAAGCCTTTTGAGTTTAAGCAAAAGTTTATCACGGCAAAATAAGGGAAAGCTATAGTCAAGGTAGGAAGCTTTTACAGGAAAGTATTGAAAATAGAAGAAGAGAAGGAAATATAAAGCTTATCTGAGAATGCAAGTACTCTAGAGGAAAGCATTGACACTTTCCTCTGCTATAGATATTTTATATTGCTGCTCTTATCATAATAGCGACGCATGTACACCTCGATAATGTTATGTAGTAGAAAGGTTAAAGTAACTTTAAAATATATATACAATATTTTCACTTAAGTAAACAGATTTCTTCGTGCTACATAAAGATGAGGAAAAATTTCATAAATATTTGTTTTATAATACTAGGCACGTGTCTCTATCATTGAAGCGAGCGTAATACAATAGTTAATCATATGATGAGTTGATAGTTAAATAATATGATTGTAATCGAGAGCAGTGTAGTGAGTGGTGGGGGAGAAGAAAGCATCTCTGCATACTCCTTTACTTACTTGTTCCGGCCATCTTCATTTCAACTATGCATTATAAAACGTATCACTTCGCTACCCAAAAACTTCTGCGTGTATCAAGTTAACATTTTGCATTCCTGTTTCAATTGTGCTTTAGACGATGTATATGAAGTTTTAATAAAATCGTTACGTTAGAACGTATAAGATATATGTAAAAACGTTGTTTTCTCTATTTTATAGCCGGTGTCGCTGCGCTGTTGACTTTACTAAAAAAAATGTTCGTCTCATCGAATAGGTGATAATAGAATCTTTTCCCGTCCTGAAAATCAAATTTTACATTTGAACCTCTCGTTTACGCGAACCTTGCGCGCGGACTCTTTGACGGATCAAGCTGTCCAAGAAACTTGAGCCTTAGCATTAGTGAAAAGAACACGAACACACCACATTTCAACCACATAGTTCAACTTTTACTTAAGCTATTGTCGGACATGTAAACTTTACACACACAGACAGAGAGACAGACAGGATGGATATTTAGTTAAATGTAAGATGTTCGCTTGCCTCGCTTCGATAATTTAATATAATTGGTCAGAAAAGCTCGAAAAAAACTTTTTCGATTTGTGAAAATATATTTAAATTGGTAACATCTCATTTACCTATTATAGTGGTAGTTTATATTTTGGTTTCGATTTTACAGTTGGAACATATTTTATTTATCAATATGTATTTTAGAATTATGGGCCAATAAAAATCACCCAGTAGTTTATGCTCCTCGCGTCTGCACAGATGATAGAAAGAATTTATTTCGAAACACTGCATTGGACTTGAATTTTTCCGTCACAAGAACAGCAATGCTTTTGCTTTATAAATATTATATGTAAGAGAAAGTAAAAAGTTGTATTCAAATTCGAGGCAGCTTACAGTTTTGCTATGCCAATAAATTTAATATAAATTGCTTGTATTCCGTAAATTCTACATCTGGCTAAAATTGCTAATATAAACCGGGCTTTTTATACAAATACATTTATACTTTTGGTAAGAGATAAACAGAGGAAAGGATCCAAAAAAAAGAAAATTTCTATCTTATATTCTTCTGTTACTTTTAATGAAAAAAAAAGATTAAAGTTTGGTTAAATCGAAGCGAAGCTATAAATGTTCTAAATATAAAACGGTTGGTGATTATGCAAAGATAAAGTTTCCAGAAAGTCTTTAATGTACTTATTATACTTTTAGTCCAAGCTATTAAAAAAGGAAAAAGATCATAGTCTACTATTTTCTTTTCTTTTTGGTTCAATAGCTATTTACTTTTGGTCACGTTAACAAAAGTCCAATTTCGGAAAAAGCTTTTAAGTAAGTTTCTGTTTTAAATTTATAACTTTGACGATTGGTCAGATGGATTAACTAGAATAATATAAGAAACATTAAATAGGTTTTATGTTTTTGTTTTTAGAATCAATATGTCTTTAAATTCACACAAAAATTTATAGAAGAATGTAATAAAGAAAATAAATATTGATACAATAAAAATATACTTTCCATTTTATATATTATAATATAAATATATGTTGTCCCCTTTCTATATTTATTTATAAAATCTTTGTGTCCAAAGGGGTATAATTAAAACTCATTTATAATTTGGTAGGTAATATTTCGTTCCAGATTCGGAACATCTTCTAACCTGAAAATTTTATTTTTCAACAATTATCTTTATAATAAATTCATAAATACACATAATAGATAGTTTATTAATAAGTGTGGACAGTATGCTAATTAATTAATCAGTATAAAAATAAAAAATAAAATTTTTGTTTTATTTTTTTTAACTATGAGATAAGAAAATATTAGATTTTATTTA
>KZ652541.1:116914-128123 GCA_001010745.2 Gerris buenoi | reverse complement strand
GGCGTCAAATTGACAACTCTTCATGACTCACCTCCTGTAATGTGTTTGATTTTATGTACAAACTGACGAATTAACTTTTTTAATGATTTTTAACTCCTTTAACAAGGTAAATACTTTTAATATTATTTTTATTTTTTATTTGAATTCACCAATTTAAAAGTCACCATTCATAGTTAAAAAAAATTAAAAAAAATAAAACAAAAATTTTATTTTTTATTTTTATACTGATTAATTAATTAGCATACTGTCCACACTTATTAATAAACTATCTATTATGTGTATTTATGAATTTATTATAAAGATAATTGTTGAAAAATAAAATTTTCAGGTTAGAAGATGTTCCGAATCTGGAACGAAATATTACCTACCAAATTATAAATGAGTTTTAATTATACCCCTTTGGACACAAAGATTTTATAAAAAAATATACTTTGTTATATTCGCACTAAACTGTGGTCAATCACCTCAGAAATCTCTAACGATCTCTAATTGGACCTTTAAACACCTCTAACATCTTATAACTATCTCTGAAGACCTCAGAACCCCTATAATAAATTTTAATTATTTAGTGAAGATATCAAAAATTAAAATATTCTGCATGGAAATTTGTAAAATTTTATTAAAAGAATTAACAGCAATGAAAAACTAATTTAAGATGTCTTGCCCCCTCGTCTAATTTTAATTAACTAGTAGTTCTGTGAACAGTAGACCTCGAGTAGAAATCGGGGTTTGAGCTTTCGTTCATAAAAACTATTTATCGTTAAAAAGGGTCTGAAACGTGGCTATTTTAAATAAACATTTGAACCTTTTTAAAGTACGTTTTAAGGGCTATCCAACGATACCAAACATGGCCAGTCAGCTACCATTTTTTTCCTTTTCTTAAACAGAAGTACACAAATTTGTACCTCTCATGTACCTGGTATAGTAATAAATTTAAGGTATTCCTTTCACGTACACTTTTTTAAAATACCATTTGAGTTTTAGCCCGGTCCTATGAAATGCAAAAACGATACAGTACAAAGATTAAAAAGTTGTGTTTTTCGACTGATTTTTCCAAACCGGTACAATAAGTACAAAAATAAGCTGAAATAAAAAATAAATTTCAATAAAATGAGTACAAAGCCAATAAAACCCACACACTTCTAAATAAAAACTACAATTTTTATTTTTTTTTTATTTTTTATTGTGTGCCCCACATCTACCATAGTACTAAAAGTACCTCTGTACCCGAACCCGCAAAGTGTGTTTAAGTGTTATTTGGCGCAACTTTTGACAGAAGGAAATTTTCGAGCTGATAAATCCCTCGATTCTATTAGCTCCACAGTGAGGTAATCTACCCCCTACACGGCACTCTAGAAGTACAAAAGGGTACTAAAGTACCAACCAAGTACATTTTTTCGAAAATATTTTTGCACACATTTGGTCCATTTTAAAAGACCTTTCCAACAGTACCTCTGTCAAATCGGTACAATGTCCCCTTCTTGTTGCGGCTACCCAAGGAGGACGTCCTTCACATAGACGTAGCTGCCGAAGTTAGAATCGGAAGTATAAAAACAAATCGGATTCATAAAGAGGACAATTTGACCTAAAGTCCGGTACCCTTTTGAACCCTGTCCGATAAAAATTGCGAACGGTACAAAATATTAAAGTCGATTTTCGTGTGTTTTTCGCCGATGTACTCGACTCCCCCCCCCTCGAAGGTACTAAAAAGAGGGGACTGCGCTTACCCCTTGAAAAAGTCATTTTTACAGCATACGAAGCAGAGAAGGAGAGTACTCTTTGTTTCTCCTTACATACCTCCAATGTACTTGTACCTCGGAATTTAAAGAACTATATATCAAAAAGTAAAAGTACCATCGAGTTTAAAAGCAAAACGCCAGAAGCAGCATTTCATAGGCTTTTAAGGATTAAAAGCCCAATAGCGTTGCATAAAATCTCTAGGAGGAGATACGTGAACCATGTAGAAAAACGTTTGAAAAAAGTAGTAAAAAGTGTTTTTTCGCTTTAAAGGACCTGAAAAGTGAAAATTTTAAAAATGTTGTTGCATCACTTTTGTACTCCTCCCAAGGGCTTTTCAACGATATACGACACTTCGTACCAAATATCTCCGGTTTTCTGATCGGCGAAAACAAAATTTCCCGATGTCACCCCTATGCGGGGGTGCATGTAAAAAAGAAAGTTCTCGTTACCAGCTATGGAGCTCTGTGGGATCTACAAAAGCCTTGAAAAAAAATTAAATTTTCAATTATTTTAAAAGTTATATGTTAAAATATGTTTTAAAAAAAGCCTTTTTTGACCATAGACGATTTCCCGTTGAAAATAAACCCATTTCCCGGCATACATAATTTTTCCTTAAAAATACACTATAACCTTAACAATTTCCAGAAAACTGCATGTCTCTGCGACAAACACACCCATTATTACAAAAAAACAAAAAACACCCTATTTCGACCTTTAGGGTCGATTTTCAACCTTAAGGAGTGGTTTAAAACAGCCCTTACCCAATGTTTGGTCAAGCGATTTTTAAGTTTCTGTAATAAAGTAGTGATTTTAATACTCAAGAACAAGAATGAAATATAATAAATAAATATAGTATGTCAATCAATGTCTGACACTCTGCGTGTCAGTGTCGTGCCAAATATATATTTATGACACTTCTCCCTCACTAAAAAAGTTTTCAAGCCGCTTGCGTAGGTGATCTGCGTGCTTTCTCTTTATTTTTCCTTCCACCTCCACTACGTATGAAAGATCTCCTGTCTTCCGATTAATTAACCCTTTCTTGTATTCTTTTCCTTCTGCCGTCTGTACCCAAACCGCATCGCCCTCTTCGAAACTCTTCTCCTCGGCTGAACGGTCATGCAATACCTTCTGCCTTACTAGACTGTCCCTAATGTCCTCATGTACGTTTGGTTTTAGATGGTCTAATCGTGTTCGGAGTCTCCTCCCCAGTAACATCTCGGCGGGTGATCTTCCTGTCGTACTATTTGGGGTATTTCTATAGCTAATAAGAAAGTTTTGTAACCTCTTCTCTCCGTCGTTTTCCTCAACCTTCCCGGAATTCATCCTACGTTTGAATGTCTGTACCATCCTCTCAGCTAACCCATTAGATCTTGGATGGTATGGTGTAGTCTTCATATGTTTGATATTATTGTTGTTGCAGAAATTTTTAAACGTTTCAGACGTGAATGTCGGACCGTTGTCACTGACTATTGCTCTTGGGATCCCAAACCTTGAAAATATTGTTCTTAGTAGTCTTACTGTCTGATTTGCCGATAGGGTAGACGTTGGCAGAATTTCCGTCCACTTTGAAAATGCGTCCACTACAACCAGCCAGTATTGCTTTTGAAATGGACCCGCAAAATCTATATGAATGCGTGTCCACGGTTCCAAGGGTGGTGTCCAAGAAAATAACGGAGTTTCAGGTGTTTTTCCTCTGTTGCTCTGACAGGCCTCACACCGTTTACAATACTCTTCTAGGCTTGAATCTATTCCTGGCCACCAAACTAAAATTCTGGCCTGAGACTTCATTCCTGTAATACCTGGGTGACCTTCATGGAGTATATCCATAATGTTTTTCCTTAGGTTTTGTGGGATCACTAACCTTCCATGCCACATTACGATGCCTCCCTCAAAAGATATTTCTTCTCGTTTATCGTGGTACACTCTTAATTCATTTTCCAAACTACCTTTATCGGGCCAGCCCTGTTCAATAANTGGGACTGCTTTATCTGTTAAGTGAATTTCAGCCTTAAATCGTCGAACAGTACCCGTCCCCTCTTCAAATAAGTTTTTGTGTTTGTTACGAAATTCCGTTAATTTGTTTTGAATGTTGTCTTTTTTTGATGATAAGGCACATATTTTGATTCCCTTAGGTAATGGTAAGTTAAACGATAATGTCCAGTCTAAACCAAATAGTGAGTAGTCGTTTTCTTTTATGACAAATAATGGTAACGTCTTGGTGATTTTTTCTAATGTAACATCTACTGTGCATTTTCCAAGAGTCTCAATATGTACGCCAGTGTACGCTTGTAATGAGTCTTTAATTGGAGATATTTTAGGTTTTCCTATTGATTTCCAAGTTTCCTTACTTATTACTGACTTTGACGCTCCGGGGTCAAACAACATCTCTATATCCTTATTATTAATTTTCACTTTTAATAACGCTTTTGTACCTTTCTTATTTCGACTCACTTCAGCAATTTCTGTTTCTGATTCCTCCGACGACCTTTGACTTTCCCGTTCTGTTACATGTCTTGCTTGAAAATGTTTTGAAACTACTTCTGCTCTCCCTGTGGCAATACACGCCTTTGCATAATGTCCAGTTTTGTTGCAAGCGAAACAAATTATTTCTCGTGCTGGACAGTGTTCTCCACCAGTATGTTGTTTGTAAGTGCATTGTAGACAATCAACACCCTTCACCAGTTTAAGCTTACTATTTGACGTATTCCTTGAATTCCGTGCCTCTTTATGAAAGATTTTTGCCCGTAAAGTCTTAGATGTGTGTTGGTTTCGTACATTTCTAATTGGTAAGTCTGTTATGTCTGAATTAATTTTTAAAAGTTTTTGATGATTTGTTGCTTGTTCTAAAGTAATAGCTGTAGTAAGTACTTGGGAAAGTGTCGTTTCATTTGACGGGTGTTGTCTAATTAGTTCTTGTTGCCACTTTTCGTTTTCTATTCCTAACACGAGTTGATCCCTTAATCTTTCGTCGAGTGATCGGTTGAATTCACATTGAGTTGCCTGACTTCGTAAAGCTGTCACATATTGTGTTACTGTTTCCTCTTCTTTTCTAATTCTCCTTAAAAACATAACCCTTTCTGCTAAAATGCAGGTTTTTCTGTTGTAGTATGATATAAAATACAAAGAACAATAACTTTTGAAAGCTTTAATAAACAAAATAAGGCACAGTAAAAATAATACACAAAACATAGATTCAGGTTATACACACACAGGTTATAACAACAATGTTGCCACCACATTCTTCCCCCCTTTTAAATAGAAAAGTCCTGTAAATATTGAGGTGCCTTGCGAGATCTATTGCTTCTACGCAAGGCTTGTCCGTCTTCCTTTTTCTTTTCGATTGATGGTGGGCAAATAACTGGTTTACTTGTTTGCTCTCCGGGGTCCGAATCATTACTTGCTTCATCAGGGGCAGTTAATGGTGCCGACTCCTTTAAGGATATAGACCGAGGGACCGGATCAACATCAGGGGCAGTTAATGGTGCCGACTCCTTTAAGGATATAGACCGAGGGACCGGATCAATGTGTTCTACAAGATCGACGCATTCCTCAACTTCTTCTTCATGGTTTATGCCAGCTGGAGCAAGATGCCGGGTTGAAACGGTGGTTTCCCTACCGTCTTGCAAGCGTACATGCGCATAGTATGGGTTAGCCTCGAGTAAGGTTACCTTGTCAACCAGTGGTTCATACTTGGATTGACGTACAAACCTTCTCATCAGGACTGGACCTGGGTTCAGTAACCAAGATGGTGTAGAAGTACCGTTGTTTGAACGCCTTGGATGACTGAACATCTTTTCATGAGGAGTGGCATTTATCGAAGTACAAAGAAGAGACCTTATGGAGTGTAGGGCTTCTGTTAACACACTTTCCCACTGTGCTTCTGGAAGATTCTTGTCTTTTAAAGCTAGAAGTATGGTTTTCCATGTGATACCGTTAAACCTTTCAACCTGGCCGTTACCCCTGGGGTTGTATGGCGTTGAACGACTAGATGCTATATTTGCAGATAAGAAATAATCTTTTATCTCTTTGGACATAAAGGATGCTCCTTGATCCGAATGTATAAAGGCAGGCATGCCGAACAACGAGAACAGTTGCTTAAAACAATTGATAACTGTCGAGCTTGTCATGTCCTTGCATGGATATGCAAATGGAAAACGCGAATATTCATCAACAATTACTAGCAGATAGTGATTACCTGATTTGGATGGTAGAGGCCCCTTGAAATCAACATTTAGCCTTTCAAAAGGTTGTGTTGCTTTAATGAGGTGAGTGTTTCTACAGTGAAACCTGGGTTTTACGATTGCGCATGTTTCGCATAGTCTAGTTACTTTACGTACTTCATCCAAGGTATACGACAGGTTTTTAGTTTTAATCCAATGATAAAATCTTGTTTCCCCAGGATGACAGAGAGCCCTATGCCAATGCAATAACTCATCAGTACTACGTACAGAAGCACAGATCCTGGATAGGGTATCAGCAGCTGCATTTTGGTTGCCAGCTCTATAAATGATGTCATATGAATAACAGGAAAGATCTAACTTCCATCTTAAGATTTTTTCATTTTTGATTTTTCCCTTGTGGTGTAAATGAAACATAAATGCTACAGACCGCTGATCAGTTATAAGTTTAAAATGTCTCCCTAAGAGAAAATGTTTCCACTTTCTAACGGATTCAACTATAGCATATGCTTCTTTTTCCGCTGAGGAGTGCCTACGCTCCGTTTTTGTCAAGGTCCTAGAGAAAAATGTAACCGGGTGCCCATTTTGAGAGAGGGTCGCTCCAATAGCCACATCAGAGGCATCCGTTTCCACTGTAAACAATGCATCATTATCTATTGATGCTATGGCAGATTTGGCTATGTCATTTTTTATTTCAATAAAGGCTTGCCTAGCGGCATTTGAGAGTGGAAACTTATATTCTGTCAAGGGTTTAATTTTTGAGCTAAAGTTTTGTAAAAAGGAAGAATAATGAGAAAACATACCTAAGATTCTTCTTAAGGATGCGGTGTCATGAGGAAGAGGAATATCCATAAGAGGCTTCAACCTATCCGGATCTGGTTTTATGATATTTTTATGATGATGATTGTTCATCGTCTTCATCAGAATAATAATAAAACATTTCTTTATTAAAAAAAAAATTCTTTGTTTTTGTTGATAAATAGTATTAATAATAAAAATTTTTGTTTTGTCTCATAGTTTTTCTCTTGTATCAAAATCTTTTTCTGATGAATTTTAAAAAACTAAATTATCTTTTGAGCCAGTTAGCACATCTATAAAACCTCATTAAAGGCAAAACTAAATACCAATACGGGTTATTTCGTTTAAAATATTAAACACAATCGAATAATTCAGAAAATATATAGAATACATTAGACTAATTAGAGTCATTTGAGTTTAATGCTTAACTATACGTAACACAGGTAGCCATTGCATAGCAACAGACTTGCTATGACGAGAAGATAGTTTTATAATGTTAAATAACCTTATATGATCACCAAATATTGTTAAAATGAATAAATGCCAAGAATCTGACCCTCCTGCCCCACTGTGGCGTCTGCCCTCATTAAATTTTGCTAATTTGATACTTTAATAATTCATGTAAAAAAAACATGACAATTTTGACAGATTGAAAAAACGGAGGGAAAATGATAAATTATAATAAATTTGACAATATTAGGTTTTAAAAGTATAACGATCGTCTACTTGCAAACCCTACTAAGTCCGATTTTTACCGAAAATGAGTTTTTGGTATCATTTTGTTCAGAATGACGAGGCGCATCTTTGTGTAAAATCTGGTAAGTCTGTGATGACCCTAGCACGACCTAGAGGCAGTTGAAATAACTAATAAGTCTTTAGGTTGAAATGAGGGATGTAAAGCCTACTATGTCTTAGCTTATTAGGATTTGCACACTGAGCTCTAGGCATTCAAGCACACATATCAGTTTTTGCTCATTCACTGGAGACGTACAAGGGTTTGCTCAGTTAAAATGTAAGACTTAAAAGGTTTTGTACATTATAACTGGTTATTTGATTAAAATATTTAAACGATTTTAACTTTACCAAGAATCTACAGTTAATAAGAGAAAAATTTTCTTCCATATCTTCCAAAAGAAGTTTGAAACTGATAATAATTGTATAAAATTAAAATATTATTCTCATATTTTCTACACAATGTCTCTTATGTTTTTACCTAATGGAATGCAATGGTAATACAAAATTAAAAAAAACAAAAACATTCTGGCTATAATGAATATTTATAGATTTTTATCATAAGTTATAATAATTATTTATTACTTATATTGCAGACGGATCAAAGATCCGGTAGGTAAAAACTAATTTACCTATATTAGGTGGATATTGTTATTTTTTTTTTTAATAATTATGCATTTTGTGCAGATTATTTTAAACTAATGATAAATTTATATTAACTTTATAAATTAATATCAAATACATAGACGATGTCAAATTGTTATATTTCCGAATACTACAATTAATATAGACGAGAATGACATAAGAGTTTACACACTTCGTATAGTTCAAAGCACCAACAAGTAGAAGAAACTATGTTAATGATTTGAATTTTTAATCATACTTATTTTTATTATTTCTTTTATTTTTATTCAGTGTGTAATTGATTTTTTCTGTTGCCAACTCAAACCAGAATCATGTAACATGTTTATCTTTTTGCTTCCGAGCACACCAAAGGTAACGGAAGCATTGTGTTTACTTTTGAGCACGAAAAACTTTTATGTATCCGATTTTAAAAATTCTAAGACAGAAATCCGTTTCAGACATCAGGCAAAATTTTTGGTCTCGTGTCTGTCTGTCTGTCGGTCTGTGTGTCAGCGAATTCTGAAACTTGTGACGATAACTTGAGTAAATTTCGACCCATTTTGATGAACTTTGGTAGACATGTTCATTTTACCAATGCCTAGAACAAGTTCGTTGGACAAAGTTATCTGTCCAAGCGTTTACGCGCAACACGCGTATATGTGAAAATCAAATTTAAAATCGGAATTTAGGTCGGGGAAAAAATCAAACTTCATCTATTCAATGAGACAAACATTTTTTTCTAATAAAATTTTTTAGTAAAACCAACAGCAACACCACTATAAAATGTTAAAGATCACTAAATCTATTAATATTTTTTACACGATAAATAATAATATAACAATAAAGCAATATAAAAATAATGTTAATGTTAATACGTATAACAATAAAGTACATGATAGGATGTGAGGGAGCTATGTGCCACACTAATTGGCAGTCTATGTTTTGTATTATTATTTGTTTTAACTTTTTTATACATCTTCATTTTAAAATAAAATATTTATTTCTCACTTGTATTTGACAAAACTATTTATACGTATTTCATTTGTATTAAAGATAAAGATATTATTTAATTTTATTTTTAAGCAAAAGATTTTATTTTTTTTAAATAATTCTTAGAACAAACTTTTTAAAAACACTTATTTTTGTTGGTGTCTCATCTATTTTCTAAGAACAAAACCTACTAAGTCCACAGTTTTTCCTGTATTAATACTACTAAGTCTAAAATATTTTTTTTAAAAACTGCTAAATGACTTGACACTTTATTTTGATGATAAACCGACTCCAAAACGTATTAAGAATGTATAACAAGAAAATTGATATATGTTAACTGATAAGTGTCATTAAAAACGGTTTTTTGTCTCTCCTGTAAAATTTACATTTTCAGACATAGAAGGGTTTGCAAGTAGACGATCGATAATATCATTAAAGTATACGAGATAGGTTGCGAGGGCTCTATGTGTCATATTTATTGGCAGCCTATTTTAAAAGTTGGTAATCTAAAATACTTTTGCAACAGGATCTGTAGGTACAGCATAGCATTAGCTATACTCTAAAAAAGCAAAAATGATTCGTGGTTAGGATAAGAAAAGAACGAGTCCTTAAGAAAGTAATGAAAAATTATGTTCTAGAAAGAAGAGGAAGCTAATGATGTGGAAAGTATTTTCTGAAGTCCAGGATGATTTGAGAAGTCTAAGTTAGCGTGGAGAAACGTGGACAAGATATGGAAGAATGGAGTTTATCAGCGTTGAAGAGTTGCAAGGAAAACTTCTAAAGAAAGAATTAAAGAAAAGATAAAAGGGTCTTTATTGGAAAACTGAACATAACAAGTACTCCAACTCAAATAAGACGTTTAATGAATACCGTTTTGGAATTCTATATCCTTGTGGTCTTACCACTTGGTTTAACAAGAAGAAAAAAAATCTTTTATTCTTTTCACCGGTTTCGTTATGAGTAGAAAAAAAAATCAGCAACACAATAAAGAATTCATTTAATATAGAGGAAAGTAGTAGAGAATTTCTACAATATATAGACTTTTCCTAAAATAGAAACCCTGAAAAGAATCAGAGCAGGCAACCGTAACAAAGACCCTATGTCCTATGTCCTTCAGGCCAAACGATTATTCACGCTCCGCATAATCTACATAATATATTATATTATTATATTTCGTATGACTATAATACAAAATTGTATAATTCGATAATATAATATTTTTATTCCTCAAAACTTTCAAATATACATTACATAGAAAAAACGCATTATATTGGAGAATGAAAACAATTGAGGCCCTTAGTTTCAGTTGAACTAAATAACAGATTATCAATTCTTGAAGTTTTTTCCATTATGTGATAAATCATATAAAATAATACACTACACATTTTTAAATTTTATTCGGCTAAATTATAGTAAAAACTAGGAATATTTTGAAGCATCACAACAAGTTATATATTTACGTAAAAACATACTTGTTTACATTAGTGAATAGTAATTCCACTGCGTGTCTAAGATTAATGAGGGACTGATTAATTTATTAATTTGACTCTATTTCTTCGAAAATGGGGACTGATGGTAGCGTTATAATAAAGGCTTAAAGTTACTTCGATAAAGCTAAACCAATATTATTTCATTTATAAGAGTAAATGGCTTTAGGCGCGGTAGAGTAAATTGGCTTGGATGAAACGAAATCGTGAAAAAAGTTAGTGTTTCGAGACTTGTCTAAGTGACACATTTTTTAACAGTCGGCAGTTGATTTATCTGTAAAAAATTGTCACTTGGGCGAGTCATAATACTCCGCCACCTTAAATAAGCAAGCAAACGCGCAAACCATTACACCTAGGAAATACGAGTAGTTGAGTTTTCTTAACACAGAATTTGTATATAAGCGTAATATTATATAAATTTTAATGATATAATATATATAAATATTGTTTTCATGTTTTCACTTCATTATTCGCTAAAATGTGATGAAAATGTTTTATTAATTGAAGTTACGATTCTTTGAAAAGTTATCTAACTACGGCGGCATTATAAACTCTCCTTTATAAATATGTATGTTGCGTATTTACTAAATGGTGTGTATAATATGCATTAAATCATATTAATAAATTTAAGTATTAAAAATTCTTATCCCCCCCCCCCCC
>KZ652541.1:74150-97679 GCA_001010745.2 Gerris buenoi | reverse complement strand
ATAGTTTTTTTTTTTTTTTTTTTTTTTTTTTTTTTTTTTTTTTTTTTTTTTTTTTTTTTTTTTTTTTTTTTTTTTTTTTTTGTAGAAATTCTGAAACTTTTTACTACACAATATTTTTCGATACCATCAAACATAAGAATAGTTTACTCATAATCACTTTATTTAAAATTTTTGAAGTAAACTGAAATTAATAATATTATTATTTTTAGAGGTTTAAGAACGAACAGGATTTTCTTTTAACAAATATAACTTATTTGGGTTTTGTTTAAGTGTAACAGACCATATAAATTAATATATAATAATAATAATAATAATAAAGCCTTTATTTCTGATCCAAAAATAACAATTCTACTCCTGTATGAATATAATAATTGAGATAAACAAATGAATAAATTAAACTAATACTTGATTTTTGTAATCATTCCTTTGATTTTTTTTTTTTAACTAAGCAAGTTAAGTCTGGATCATGCCCATTTCTGGGCATAGGCCTCCTTGTGGTTTAACCAAACGTCTCTGTCCTTAGCCTTCCTTGTCCAAATCTTTCCAAATTCATTTTCTAAATCCTGGCACCATCTTAACTTGGGTCTACCACTCCTCCTCTTGCCCTCCCTAGGGTACCATTCTGTGATCTTTTTTGCCCATCTGCAGTCTTCTAGCCTCATCATGTGTCCTGCCCACTGCCACTTGAGGGATTTCACAGTTTGGAGAATGTCCTTGACCCCAGTTCTCCTTCTTATCTCAATATTCCGTATCCTATCTTTCTTCTTCACTCCCAACATGCTCCTTTCCATTGCTCTCCGTGTTGTTTTTATTCTTTCCTCCATTTTCCTCGTCAGTGTCCAGGTTTGTGCACCGTAAACAAAACATGGGGCCACACATGTATCATAAATCTTTGCTTTTAAGGCTCTACCGCCCTTTGAGGTTAGGAAAAACAGTAAAATTATAATTATTCTGGTTCTAAGCAAGATATCAAAAATCTTATCACAGGCTTCATCCCTAATTTTAATTCTGCACAATTTGAGCCCTATTTCAACTTTCTAAGATAAATAGTACAGGCGCCATTTTAATACAACGAGTTTTATCGTTGTATACCTTGCTGGTTCGGTTTTTAAAGGATATCAGCTGTCCTAGGTATATAGCATCATCAACATATTCTATTCTCTGCCCGTTTAAACAAATGTCATTTTTCGGACCATTAGATAATATTACCGTCTTCTTCAAGTTTATTTTTAAGCCTGCTTCTTCTCCTTCTCTGTTAATTTTGTCTAACATGCATTTTAATTCTAAAGCTGATGTTGCAAATACTCCAATATCATCCGCAAATCTAAGATGTGTAAGGTTTTCTCCGTTTATATTAATGCCTGCGTTTTCCCATTCAATTCTTTTAAAGACGCTCTCTAATGCAGCAAGAAATAGATTGGCTGAAGCCGGATCTCCCTGTTTCACTCCTCTACTTATTTGAAACCAAGGTCCATTTCTTTCTATTACAATTCTCGCTTCACTGTTGTCATACATTTCTTGAATTATTTGTTGGATTCGACTATTTATACTTAATTCTTCAAGACATGAATAGGTACAAGTAACCATGCTTCAACGAGCCAAACGCCATCTCATAATCAATCATCGCAATGTATATCATATTATATTCGCATGCTTTTTCTATGATTTGGTTCATTACCTGTAAATTGTCAATAGTAGAAAAATTCTTACGGAATCCCGCTTGTTCAGGTGGTTGCGTCTCATTTAATACTCCTTTTATCCTTTCTTGAAGTATTAACGAGAATAGCTTACTTATTAGAGTTGGGATTAGACTATTTGGCCTATAGTTTCCTATATCTCCAAAATCTCCTTTTTTATGTAGCAGGATTATGTTAGACTTTAACCAGTCAGAAGGAATTCTATCTCCTTGTAAAATCTTGTTAAACATTAAGGTAATATTTTTACTTAGACTTTCCAAATGATTTCAATTAAATGATTTTACCATAAACAAATAGAAAATCGGCGTACATTAACATATTAAGTTTCAACCTATTTTTTTTTAATTAATTCAGATAGCTGTATTGATAAATATATAATTAATATATATGTATATCATACCTTGAATAAAAGTTCAAGGCATGAGATTTAATTTATAAATTCAATTTTTAAATTTTTTGGTAGTTTTATTACTACGATAATCCAAATTACAATTATCAATAACTACGGGATACATACAGAGAAAAATACACCCCCGCACCGGGAATCGAACCACGGGACCTCTGTTTACCGTACAGGTGCTCTTACCATCTAAGCTATACGGGAGATGATAATGATAGAGAGTAGAGACTCTTGCTCAGATGGTAAGAGCACCTGTACGGATTAATAGGAGGACCCGTGGTTCGATTCCCGGTGCGGGGGTGTATTTTTCTCTGTATGTCTCCCATAGTTATTGATAATTGTAATTTGGATTATTTAATTTATAAGCTAAAATGTAATGCATAAAGGCTGAAATACACGGCGACACTCAGAGCGAGAGAGTCTAGCGAGAGCGGTGTCCGATCTGTCTACACGGAGAGCCAAAATTTGGCTAGATTTGTGTCCGAGAGTGCTCTCGGAGTGTGACCTTGAATAAAGTTCCTAGATCAGTGTCCGAACTTTCTGCACGGTGTCCCGTTTTTCTAATAATCTACGTCTCCTCCGTCGTCCACACGCGTTGCACGGCTTAGGTATTGATCATGCTTGCTCTGGAAAAGGTTTCACCTAGCTGAAACTAGCCTAGACCGAGTGCGAGAGCAAATTGACATGACAGGTGTCTTGTCTACACAAGGAAAACAAACACCGAGAGCGAAACTAGCTAGACCGGAGTGGGTAGGAGTGGGGGTGGTCTAGCGTCCACTCTCGGCGGTGTCTCCACTGCGACACTCAATCTAGACACCCAATCTAGCAACAAAAGTGTCGCCGTGTATTTCGGCCTTAAGAATGTATTGTTTTTCTAAACTTAAAGGATATAAAAAAGTCCTGAGAAAGTTAAATTAATAGGATAATGTTAACGAAAGGGACAAGAAAAAGTTAAAAGGGAGGGCAAAGACCCAAAATATTTTACAACTTATCTCTAGTTTAATCTTTGAAAACTAGAACTTTAGATAATACGAGAAGAAGAGAAAAGTTGAAACAACCACTGTTTCAAATATAAATTTATTCTTGAAATAATTCAAAGTGACCTTTTTTTAGGATAATTCGTTTCTTTTTGTTTTGGAATAATTTAATTTTTCGAGTTGTAACCGTCGAGTAGACGTGCCTTACTTAAATGATTATTTGTCCTTTCTGATTTTTATAAACCCTTGATGGGGATTAGACTGGCTAGTTTATAATCCGTTTTATTAAATGAATAGTTTCAGACTGGTGTCAGTTCATAAATCTGGAATGAGTTCATACATTTTCTAGTCATTTGTAATATAACAATCTTTCCAGAGTTACTCGTACTAATACCCGGAGATGGCGTGAAAAAATGTCATGATAGATCATTTGGTGCCTTATAGAAATATGTGATAGGCTAAGTTATTCTGCGGTACATAGCTTGGCAATGGGCATTTGTAAAAACAAACCGGTTGAGAGCGATCATGATAATTTGATTTTCATGATACAGAATCCGAACTTAGTTAGTATACCAAAAATCAAGTTGAACGTAGATTATCACTTGATAGGTGACCTCTTTGATTTGAAATAATACTTGACTAACTGACCTATTAAGTGACAAACTACCATCAACTTGATTTTTGGTCTACTAACTAAGTTCGTATTCAGGATCATGAAAATCATATTGTCCACCAAAATGAGTGGTACATGACCGCTCTCCACCGGCTTGTTTTTTTTCAAATGCCTATTGCCGAAGCTATGTCCCTCATAACAACTTAGCCGACCACATATTCTTACAGCACCAAAAGATTTACTTATACACAAAATTCTAACTTGATGTTAGTCAGACACTTTTACATACATACATTGCACGCTAAACCTGGACTATAAACTTTTACCAATTTTTATTTATATACTTTTAGCCAATTTTTACCTTAATTAATTTTGTTTAGTATTGTAAAATTGGGTTGATTCAAGATAGCGGCCCTATATATATTTATAACTATGGACCCTCACCGTAATCATCACTACTTCTTTTAAACGCTAAAAAATAAAATCATTAATATCTTGTATAATCAGTTCTGAAATAATATTAGAATTATTCCCTTGCCTAGACAGGATTTTAAGAAATTTGATTCACCAGGAGGGAAATAGGGCCAAAGTAAAATGAAAAGGAGTTGAGCTCAGCTGATTGTCTGAAGTTAGAAAGGCAACATTTAAGCTTCTCTTTAGAAAGTAAGCCGATATATTAATAAAAGATAATTCCAATTTTAATCCAAGGATTTGATTAGNAATTATATTACTCAACACTTTAAGCACTTTACTATGTATTATTTGATAGTTAAAGATCCTACCTTTTAAAATCTTTAGTGCATCAGGTTTAGAGGTAGTGCACTAATCTCAAATTTGATTCTGAAATAGAGCAACATGTGATTTCTCACTTTCACTGAAAAATCTTAATTAAATTTTTCTAGGTTCGTCCGAATAAAAAGTAATAACAACACACTGTCCATAAAACTAAACAACAACAAAAGAATAACAAATTTGTTTTTATCCTTCACAATATCTCAAAAAACAAAGCAAAAATCGAGAGCCTGATCCGAACACTGTGACAGGTAAACACGAACTCCTTTCCTTACCATTATAACACTAAAAATGGTGGCTGATATTTAGTTAAAATATAGGGAAATCATATATATAGGTATAATTAACCAGTTTTCCGCCTATAAAGTCCGACTAGTGGTGACAGATTCACATATTATAATATACATGCATACAGACAAAACTTGTATTTTATATATATAATAATAATATGAGAGAGACCGAGAAAGTAAAATATTTTCTAATATTTTTAAATAAATTATTAAACTTTTAGATATTGTATTCACGTTCTTCACTCATTTTAAAGTCTGCTGTCGATGTGATTCATTTTAATGTAATGGAATAGTCAGTTTAAAACTTTATTTTTCAGCTGTTATCTATCAAAATCGATCCAAAGAAATCCGTTCACCCACGTACAAGATTAGTCTACCAATCACTTTAGACAGGGCCATTATCCTTACTAGAACATCTAATATATCCTTATAGGGTGACTTCCCTGACACACGATTGACTTTAAACCGTATCACGCATTTTAAAGTATTACATCTAGCTGAAGTTACACTGAACTTAAATTGTTATTTATATTCTATTCTTTATTTAAATAGTTTTATAAAAAATTGTCAATTCCAAGTTTTGCATTTTTTAAGCCCGTAAAAATAATTTTTTAAAACCGATGAACATTCCTGCGCTTGATTGAACTTGTCAGTTTTGTGTAATGAATACAAACAGCAAAATTATTGAAAACCCCTAAAAATATCATCCCTCTAAAACTAGAGGTTGATTTTTCTGCACTTTTTACTTTCTCATATAAAGAGAAAGTATTGTGATGGCGCGAAAATTCGGTTTTGAGATTTTGATGGATTTTCACGTTTTGAGGTCCCCTGAGTCTAAAAAAGTGTTTTTTTTAAAAAAAAATGTCTGTCTGTCGTTTGTCTGTCTGTCGTCTGTGCAGACGCCTGGAGCCTAAACTACTGGGCCGATTTTGACGAAATTTGGTATACATGTTTACAAATCAAATTTGGCATACAATGTGGCGCCAAATTTGAGGGCGCTAACCCCCTCGAACGAAAAAATTCTCGAAAACGGTTCCGACGATTTTGATTAAAAAAATCTAAAATGTAGTCAATTTAAATACGAATCAACGGTATAAGCTGTTTTCCCGGGAAAAATCTAGTTCCTGAGAAAATAGCTTAAAACACGGATGGAGAGAGCCCGGGTTCGATTCCCCGCCCGGAAAAAGTTATTTTTATGATAATTTTGATGAAATTTCCAGCAGTAAATAAATGTACATATATGAGAAAGTTTGTCTGAGTTGTCTCAGACCGATTTTGTACTTTAGTAACTCCCTTTGGTTCTAAACAATAGTCTGCACAACAGAAGTCTTGAAGGTTTTTGTGTTTTTGTACCCAAGACATTCAGACTTCTTTAGTGACTGCAGTTTTATTACTTTATTTTAAGATCGAGAATTATCATGTGTAAGACTAAATCTTATAGAGAAAACTGAAGGACAATGAACTCTACAGCGTTATTAACGTATACGTATGTAATATTCCTTTGTCGCTATAGTTAATTAGACTAATGGATATTATTACATTTATAGTATACACAAGTGTGAAATTCCTTTGTCCAAAGGTACATTGGACTAAATATTCCTTTCTCTTAATAGTTATTTAGACTAAGGAATATACACTGCTCTGTACATGTTCCTTTGTCTAAATAAGTTTTTGAACAAAGGAATATAGGGGGTGCTTAAGTAAAAAAAGTATTATTATTATTATTTTTACGGAATTGCGAGATGTAAGAAGGCGCCCTGGGTACAAATACATATTTGGTTTAGTTATTGTAAATTCATTAGTTTTTCATGTAAAGTTGGGACATCGATGTTTTCGATACATCGACATCGTCCTTAGACCCCATCGAGCAAAAAAAAAAAAAATCCTTGTTCTCGTTCCCGATATTCGTTGTCGACGTTTTTTGGGGTCCGATAATACATTTGCGTCATCGATCTTTTTGATGTTTCAAGATAAAATCGATGTTGTCCGATACATCGAAAGATCACCATCGATGTTTTCAATAATCGACATCGATATTCCACCTTAGTTTCATGCGTCCTAGAAAAATGAAAAAATTTTGCTCCTGTGGTTACCGAAGGTAACGGAAGCTGCGACCTATTTTTAAGGAGCGAAAACACAATACGTCTGATTTCAGAAATTCCATGAAAGATAACCGTTTTAGAAATCAAGGACCATTGTTGGTTCTGTGCCTCTCTGTATCCGTGTCGGTCTGTCTGTCACTCAATTTTTGCAAACCAAAATATCTTAAAAACAACTCGTTCAATGGTAATGAAATGTAGGTGGTATGTCATAATTAGCCCAATGTTGTTCCCATATATGTTGCAACCTTCTGCGCTCAATTTTTTTCTCTCCCACCTCTACACAAAAATACATTTATTCAAACTTATATCTTACACACTCGTATGATTCAATAAAAGCACTTATCTGATTTTTATGAAATTTGGGTGGTTTGTCAAATAGCCCCAGATTAATTTCAACCGTCTTCGCTCATTTAATTTTGTTCAATTGATACATTAATCATTAATTCATGTTATAAATAGACTACCAATTGGTGTGACACATAGCTTTCTCGCATCCTTAATTTCATTCATTACGTAATTTATAGATTTCATGCTTTTTCAAGCCATTATTGTCTAATTTGTTTAATTGTTTCCCGAGATTTTTTAATTTGTCAAAATTGTTTTGATTTTTTATATGAATTAAAGTATCAATGTAGCAAAAGTTAAAGAGAACAGACGGTTCAAATTCATTTGGGGTTATTTGCAGATTACTTTTGATTAACCATAAAAGTTTCATAAAAGTCAGATAAGTAAGTTTGAAGCTATAGGTGTTAATGAATGTATGTTTGTGTGCATGTGGAAGAGAAATAAATGAGTGCAGAAGGTTGAAACTTATATGGGACTAACCATGAGCTAATTATGACCTACAATACAAATTTTATTAATCGGATGTGTAGTTTTTAAAGACATGTTGGTTCGCAAAAAAAGGGTGACACACCGACATGGAACCAAAAATGTTCCCTGATGTAGAAATCAGATTTATTTATTTTTATTTTATTTTATTTTTTTTAATTTTTGAAATCGAAGACATAAATTATTTTCGTTTTTCAGAACGATCCGCTAGCTTCCATCATCTCCGGTAAGCTCGGAAGCAAAATAAATATTTGAGAATCAAAGAAAATTAATTAAAAAGTAAATTATAAAACCTGTTTAAAAAACGGAGGGGCGAATTAAATAAATTTGACAATAATTAGTAGTTAACGCCCCGGGTATGGAAACTAAACAGTGGTGTCATAATATAGATCGGAGGGTGTGGGGAGTGGCACCAGCTTTCCCCTCCCCTAGAATACTAACAAGCTACAAAATACAAGACTATTCTCAGTGTAAAAATGTAGTGTTACCAAACTAATTAAGCTATGTACCAAACTAATTCGTAGACCATAATAAATCAACGGCTAAATAAATAAGAAGATATTCTTTGTCAAAATTTTATTTTAAGGAATTTTTCATGCGCCGCATATTTTGTACGAAAAAAAATGTCACCTCAATTCTTAAAATCTATAGATAACACGCTTGGCAAAAGTAGTTTCATTGTGTTTGGACAATTGTTTCACGTAATTGTAATAACTGGTTCAAAAGCTATGGTTAAAACTAACTTCCAAATGACCGCCATCTTGATACGCCTGGACTGATCATGGTGGTCCTAACGAACTCTGCCGTATATGTATATCTGTAGTTATTTTAAATTGATTAATATTTTGTGGCTCAAACGCCTGTCAAGAATTTAGGTCTGCCAAAGTTTATTTAACTATATGAGTAATGGATGTCAAGGGGGTTTGAATGTTGCACCATCAATGTATAACCCGTATAATTGACATTCTAGAATCGGAGGGACACCTCTTAATTAAGTGGCTACTCATTAAAATCACGGAGTCGGGAATAGAATTCATACGAAAAGCTCCATAATAAGCCAAAGAGACCCCGTTTAAATTTAAATTAAATTGGTGCATTGAATATTCGTTTTTAGGATAATTCTACATAATTAGAAGAAACAGCTCTAGTTTGGGTGATTCTACCCCCTGTATTTATGGTAATATAATCATGGTTAGATTAAGTAAGTGGTATTGGATATATGTAGATTTACATGCATGTACAATCTGTAATTTAAAATTTAGAGAATCATTTTTTCCCCCTCTATTTTTTTACTTCATTCCTTTTTTTTCACTACCCAAAATATATTTAAGTAAATCTAAAATCTTGTACCTTAAACCTTAGAATACTTAAAACATCCGGATATTTAAAAGAACGGAAATTGTGCTTAAAGCCTAAAAACCGAAGAATTAAGTTGTTCTTTTGTTGTTTATAGGATAATTGTAATATCATTTTATGAAAAGGTTGTATGTATAAAAACAAACTAAAATTTTAACATTAAATATATGTATTGTTGTTTTGTTGGGGGAATTTTTATTATTCGGAATATTTAGAAACAAACACGTTAGGCGTAGAGGGATAAAGAAAGGTAGGAGGAAGTTTGGAATACTAATTTTGAGTTCGTGCCGGTAGAAACAATAAGGGGATTCTAACTTTGTATTTAAAAAAAAAAAAAAAAAAAAAAAAAAAAAAAAAAAAAAAAAAAAAACACAAACACAAACACAAACAACCCACCATAAATCAGTGTTGTCTTTAGTGGTTGAGAAAAAAAGCCAACAAAAAAAGTGAAGTTAACTTAATTAGGATTCATATTTAATTTAATAAATTATTATTAAGGAGAGAGGTAATGGTTTTGGATCAGTACTGGTATTAGACATTAAAAAATCGGTCCGAGATAATTTAGACTAACTTTCTCATAAAGAAGGAACTTTGCTTAGCAAAATAAAATGACTAATTTAATTAAGTTATACAATTTCAATTAAATTTGTTAATGGTAAAATGTAATGTAGATTCCGTTATGAGATTTACTGTTGCCTCCGAATTTATGGCAATATTCAGTGCTTCAAGTATTTTCCTTCTACTAGTTCTATTTTCTCTAGCTATTATATTCGTGTCTTCAAATTTGAAAGTGTGAGGTGTGGCTGGAGAGGGCTGTGTTGGCGTTACCCTTTTCTTGGTCATGCAGGTGTTGTTCTAATCTATGTTTAAGAAATGGGCTACTTTCACCAATATAGCTTGTACCAATATAAACACACGTAAATTCTACCTATTGTATTATTCATAGGAATCTTGTCTTTGAGATTATGGTATAATTTATCAGTTTAAACTTGATAAAGGTTGATATTTTTGTACCATAATTTTTTGATGATATGGACAGGGAAGAAGTTAGCTTTCAATTTATTCAAGACCTTGGTTCGGGTGTTGTTAATATTAAATTTATCAGTAAAGGACAGGACTTTTTTAATAAGGTTGTTGGCACTATTAATTACTAAATAAAATTGTAATGAGCAAGTAAAGTAGAAAAGTTGCTTGAAGTATCAAAAAGCAAAACTTTTTACTGTGATAAAGTGGCTATTTAGCAGGATAAATTACAAGTATAGGGTATAAAAAGCTTACTAAAAATTATTGGTGACAATGAAGGATTATTATTATACTAAAGGGCTTGTGAGTTTTGATGATAACGCATTGTTAATATTTGCTGGACCATATTTCAGAAACTACCTACACCGTTATGCCTTCATACTAATTTCCCTTCTTTCAACTTTCACTTTTTGCTATATACACATGAATGTAAAATCATACTTTTAGGTTTCTTTACAAAGTACAAAAAAACCTTATATAACGGCTCTGTCTGTCCGTTGGTGACGTCTGTCTGTTGGCTTGTTTAAATTCATAAACTGCTATACCTAGAAACATAAAATTTGGCACACAGGTGCATCTCGGCGTTTGAACTGGACACATTTTGGAGTTTCTACACTTAATATTTCCAAGATGGCGGCCCGGTCAATATGGCGGGTGACGAAACAAAAGTTTTTAGTTACCATGGCATGTTATACATCAATTTAAAGGTCTTGAAGTGTAGAAAAAGAACATGTAACTATTAAAATAACACACGTTATATTTTAAAGATGTCGGCCAATATGGCGGGTGACTAAAATAAGTTTTTATTTACCATGGCATATTATACATCAATTTAAAGAAGAACATTCCGTTCATGAAATATGTCAGAAGTTGACAAAAGGTTTGAGCATAATAGTTTTTGACACTTAAGAAGTACCATCTCATGTGTATTCACTTACTCTAAAAGTAATAGTATTCCTGATGACACGATAAAGCCCAATGATTGATTTATTGCTTATACTTGTAGTACCTATGTATGGTTATATATTCTTAATGAAGCGTCAGTGTTGAATAAGAATAACAACGGCGGTTGTTGATTGAATACGTGTATAACTAAACGGTTTATTTAAAATATTTGTTTTGTAGATTTTTGTATTTTCCAGTAGCCGGAATCAGTTATTATTAAGGTTTTTTGTAAGATAACTGTTAATTAATAATAATTATTATTACTAAGATCGTTTGTCGTTTAATTAAATTTTGAATTCAGTTGTATAGTCATAATTTAGAAATTATAAATTAAAAGACTAGATGGAAAAAGAGTTAGTGATATGATTTTTCAAATCATTTTATAGATTTTATTTTTTAGAATATTTATTGAACAAAATATGTTCTCTTTTTTTTCTTTTTAAATATACGACTCTAAAGAAGAAAAAAAAAAAAAAAAAAGCAGTAATCGTTTATTTTAAGAGGCAGAAAATTCTCTTCTACTGGCATTATAATATTGGCATGATATCAAAAGAAAGAGAATTAACTAGACCTGGTATTTTCAATAAAATACAGGAATAAATAATAAATAAACACATATTTATTCTCTGTCTAAGCCGGTTATAGGCATATCGTTTCTATTCATGTAAGAATATTATATTATCGTAATGTATAGAGGTAGAATAGGACTTGTTACGGGTATGGTTTAGGCATAAGGCCAAAAGGGCTTGACCCTAGGCCTTTTTTCTTGTTATGGCCCTTTTTGTAATTTAATGACCGAGCATTTATCTTTGGTGTTTGTTCTAAAGGTAGAATTAACTCTAGAAATTTACATTTTTTTTTTTTATTGTTTGTGGTTAACAGTGATAAAAATGAAAAAAATCGGAAGCGGGGCGTCTAGGAACTTTTTGTTATCAAACATAAACCTATAAAAATGACAAATTATTTTTTTACTATGTGAATCATAAAATTTTGTTTTTCAGTTAAAAGTTGTCCTTTATAATGAGGTCTGTTATAGTGAAGTATTTAAAAATGTAAACAAACATACCTATATAAAAATCAATGCTATATTTTCAAAATGGCAGCAGTAATTAAGAGAAAATATGGACGTCTTATTTACCTTATAGAAAGGAATTATAGATGTGAACTTCAGGTCAATCGGTGAAATAAGAAATCAAGTCAATCAAGTCGATATTTTCAAAATGGTGGCAGATATCAAAACTAAATGCATTGAAAATGTTTGTCTTATAAAGAAGTACAATTGTGCATTTTTGGGATTTGGGTAACAAGTTTTAACTGTCTAACTTTAAAACTGAGGGAGTTATGAGTGACACAGACGGACTGACAGACATCCAGCTATTAACTACTCAAATCATTATAAAAACACTCAACAACGGATAATACTGATGAAATCTCGGTTTCTGATTTTTTGGGTGATAACGATACTTTTCCTACATACCTTCGGAGAAGGCGAGGAAAAGTAAAAATAATAATAAAAAGAGCATTTATGGACATTTATTCAGTCTACTAACAATATATTATTTTTTTAAATTTATTTAATTATTTGAAGTACTGTTTGATCCACTCTCTCTAAAATGTATGTTGAATACTGTATACTTCTATATCCTATTAAATGTGTATAATTAAGGATAAATTTAATAAGGAATAGTAATTATAAATTAGTATAATTAAGGAATAGTTCATATTGCTATGACAAAATTTATTTATACAAAAACAGAGTCGAAACAAACAATAATTTATCTAATGTCAATTATATCTTTGCTGTTTTTAGGTTTAACTATTTTTAGAGTCAGTAGGCAAAGCCAAAGACCCTTATAATTTACTACATGTGTTTGTCCGCGTGGCTAGAGTTTTAAATTGATGTAGGGTAAGTGACCCGAATATGAGACCCCTTTTTTGGTTTTGGTGTAACTCAGGATTTAAATAAATAAACAAACAGTTGATGTGACAAAACAATTAATAATAATATTGTAATTAATATTGTAATTCAATGGCAATTGTTTCAAAATAATTAAAAATGTATATTTCTTTAAAAAAAAAAATGTTTTCTAAAAAAAGTCAAAATTTTGAGATTTACAAAAGTAGTCCTAATATGAGACCCTCTGTTTAAAACATTTGCATGTTTTTTTAACTACTGTTTTACACTTTCCTCTCATTAATGGAAAAAAATCAGGCATGATTTGGTAATATAAAAGAAACTGTGCCTAATATGAGACCCTGCCTATGTTAGGCCCGTGATGGGTCTCATATTAGGAACAATCACGTTTATATATTCTAGAACGACTTTGTGTGGTTAGGATTGGTATAAACTTAAAAAGTGAAATACATGTCTTCACCTTGTCTAAATAGCTATTATTATATTATAAATAGATTTTAAGTTAATCTTTCCTTGATGTTTTAAACAAGCATTCTGTGATGTTCTTAATAAATTTTAATAAGGATTGTAATAAAATAAAATCCACAGAAACTCTCTTCTCGACGGTAGGCGTCCAACTAACTCCGAGACTACTGATAGCCATAAACACTATCGTTTTTCGTTTGACTTTGACTTGCCAGGCTGTAGCACATACCAGCCTCTTCAAGGTGGGGTCTCATATTTGGAGCACTAACCCTATAACATGTCATGGTAACTAAAAACTTTTATTAGTCGCCCGCCATGTTGGCCGCCACCTTGAAAATATTACGTGTGTTATTTTAATAGTTGCATATTCTTTCTCTACACTTCAAGACCTTTAAATTGATGTATAACATGCCATGGTAACTAAAATATTTTTTTTTAGTCACCCACTATTGGCCGTGCCGCCATCTTCGAAATATTAAGTGCAAAAACTCCAAAATTTGCCCAGTTGTCTAAAATGCCGATATGTACCTGTGTGCCAAATTTCATGTTTCTAGCTATAGTCGTTTACGAGTTGAAACAAGCCAACGGACACGGACGGACAGACAGACAGACAGAGCCGTTGTATAAGGTTTCTTTTTTTCTTTGTACAGAAACCTAATAACCGGTAAGTGGTTGAAAATTTATTTAACGAAAATGCGTCACGTGTGTTGTTAATGAAATATTTGATTTCATTAATGAAGATTTGTTAATGAAATATTTGATTTCATTAATGAAGATTTTTTAATGAAATATTTGATTTCATTANGCCGAACTGAACAGAAGAAACGAGCAAAGCATTGATATCTGCGCATGCCCAGTCTAAAGTTCGCCTGCGCATCTTAGACGAAAACATTTGTACTTATTATATTATTACAATGTATACAATATTACGCTTATGTACCCATTCTATGTATTAAAAAATCATCTACTACCGTGGTGCAATGGTTAGTGCATGTGTCAGTTGAATCAGAGGTCGGTGGATCGAGACTAGTCCAAGTGAAAGATATTATATTATTATAATGTTTATAGGATTGCTCTAATATACCAATTCCGCGTATTAAAAAATCATCTACTACCGTGGTATAATGGTTAGTGCATGTGTCAGTTGAATCAGAGGTCGGTGGATCGAGACTAGTCCAAGTGAAAGATTTTCTACTGGTGAATCAACAGCTAACTCAAACCTGTTAAACATCTATTACTTAGACGAGTCTCGAAACACAAACTTCGTTACACGATTTCGTACCTAGAGAAGTTGCACCTAAAAAACAAACCAGATTAATTCAATGGGATGGTACTCCTGTATTTAAGTAACTTTGAACGACAGATAGATAATTTCAATTAATTGAAACAGATCATGTTTTAATGGATTCTTCAATGGCTATTGGGGAAACATTTTTACTTTCTCATATAAAGAGAAAGAATTGTAATGGCGCCGAAAATTCGATTTTGATGGATTTACACGTTTTATTTATTTATTTACATTTTTAATGCGTCCTCTACATCTACAGTGTATGCACACCACGAGAGAGGCACTCTAACAATACAATAATAAAATACAAAATGTACATTATATGTATATATAACAAATAGATTAACTAATTAACAATCATAAAAAAATTGACAATAAAAAACAGAAGCCAATAAATAAATACATAGTAGTACTAATAAATAATTAACAATTAACAATGAAAAAGTGACACAAACAACAAACCAGGGGTGCCCAAAGGGGGGATTCATGGCGCAAAGAGCGCCATTAAAATAAAAATTGTGGGGGATTTTGAAAAATTTGGGGGGGATTTTTTTAAATCTACATGTAATTGCTATTAATTGTATAAAGTTTCAATTTACATTAATTGATGTAAGTACGGTAAGATCATAATGACAAATTGATATTTATCTGTTACTCTATTATAGTTTATAGTACAAAATATAAACGTAAAAAAAACTACCTACGATAATGTTTTTGTTGAGTATAGTTTATTTGGAGGAAGCTTTGTTATGTTCGTATTTTTTCTCCCGTCGCGCCGCCTGGCCAGGGTGTTTGTACCTTTTATAACACTATATTTTTTTTACCTTATAAAAGTAAAAGTATTAAGAGTTTGTATGCGAAGACAAATTTACTTTTTAAATTCAGAGTAATGCACTAAAACTGAAATTGATCTGAAGGACCGATTTAAGATAGGAAGCAACTTTTGATGACAATCATACATTATCTCTGATTGGTGAATTGTTATAAATGTTAATCAAACATGAGAATCAGTGGCGTATTCAGGGGGGGCACCGGGGGCACGTGACACCCCCTGGAGTAATAATAAAAAATAAAAAATTGCTCCTTTTTTATATTTATTTAATACATATTTTTTACATTCACCTCGTATTCAATTTCACCGCAGAAATGCATAAAAACGCTGTTTTGAGAGGTCATATTTTTCAAAATTTTCCGGTGCTATCGCGGTGATAGCGCCATAGGCCTTGGGGGAATGGGCACCCCTGCAACAAACAAAGAAAGGACTAGATTTAAATTTATAACTCCTGAGCTAACTAACTTCTAACATATTTAGAAATAAATGATATAAAACAGATTTGAGGGAATTTAGGGAAAGGATATTGGGACAGGAAGGAAGGAAAAGTCCCTTGAGTCCAAAAAATGGGTTTTTAAAAACTTTCTGTATGTCGTCTGTGCAGTCGCCTGGAGGCTAAACTACTGGGCCGATTTTTACGAAATTTGGCATCCCTACATGTTCAGAAAAATCATACCCCGAGGTGAATTCGGGAAATGAATTTTAGCTCTAAATTTGGGGGCACTACACCCCAAAAACTCCGAAAAAAAACGTGAAACAAATTATTTTTCGAAAACGGTTCCGAGGATTTTGATTAAAAAATACTTAAATGTAGTCCATTTAAATATGAATCTAACAATAGCCGTTGTCCCAGGAAAAATCTAGTTCCTGAGAAAATGGCTTAAAACGCGGACATAGAGAGCCCGCGTTCGATTCCCCGCCAAGATGAAGTTATTTTTCTGGTAAATTTTTATGAAATGTTCAGTAATAATTAAATGTACACTCGAAAGCTAATGAATGGAAAACACTGAGCTAAGTAATTATGAACTCGTATATGAGAAAGTTTGTCTGAGTTGTCTCGGACCGATTTTTTTTTTAATCCATGGCGGAGCTCAAAATTCTTTGTTGGCGATTCGTCTTTATAGATTAATTATAGTCTGTAAAGAAAGTTTGTTTGATGTTTCCTTTATTNGTACGTGACACCCCCTGGAGCAATAATAAAAAATAAAAAATTCCGCCTTTTTTACATTTATTTAATACATATTTTTTACATTCACCTCGTATTCAAAATAAAGTTCGAGAGTGTAAGTTTAATCAAATTTAATTTGTAAATATTCATGAGTTCATTAACAACGGCAGTAGCAGAAGTCTAAATTTCCAGGGGTTTTAGCAGTCTAACAAGGTTTCAAGCAAGTTCGAACATGGCTCTAACTCAGAAATCAAATTATTGGATTAACGGCTTTCAAATTTCTGTATACTGAATATCTATACTGGAATATTAGTTTACCATAACACAGCAGATGAAGTCAGGTGATGATATAATGGAAGATAATCATAGGTATGATCAAAGGGACTAAGTACATCAATGTTACCTGACATTACAGCATTAGATAACCATTACAAATGGACATCAACACGATTCCAATTGGACTTCATGACATACACTGGCTTGACCTTATGACTTTACGATAAGGCAATAAACCAACTACTATAATTAATTTTAATATTTCACTGCTCTGATATTTAATGATATGTTTATCAAATCATTTAAAAATACGTGGTGTATATATTTTTTTCTACAGTTGACCGATAAAGAGGTTGTTATCGCACTCAAAATAGTATGCAAAACAGCAGATTCCTGCACTTACTACTTTACCGCACTCGTTTTACTTTACCGCTTTCATTTTACTTTACCGCACTCCAGTGTTCCAACTTACGAACATAAAGAACTTAAATCTAAACAAAGNATATATATATATATCTATATCTATTTTGAAATATCAAATATTAAAGTAATCTCAAGAAGAACTCCAGCTTAACTATTTGATATTTGATTTTAATTCCCAGTGAAAGTTTATAGAGGGCCAATAATGGGGTTTCTCAAGAGTTGTCGATAAAGAATTAATAGGTCGATTCTATATAATAACAAGTGGTGCAGTTTTTGGTTTTCATAGTTAGGAAATAGTGTATATAAGAGCAAAAAGTTTCAGGTATTTTAATTCAAGGATTTAATAAAGGTAGAATTTGAATTGAAAATAAGATCTATCTGCTTATACCAAAGTTCCCCCACTTAGTAAATAACTACCTCAACTAAATATTTTGAATGAATTATTTTCCTAGACTGGATTTATCTTTTCCACTCTTTATACCCACTTAAAAAACATTATTTATGTGAAAGAAAAAACTAATTGAAGAACATAATTATTATATAGAAAAGCTATTATCCAATTAATCATAAGAAGGAAATAAAATAAATAGTGAAGAAAATAGTCGGCCAATTTATGTGGCACTTCCTAGCATCCCATTTTACTCTCACTAGGAGATGTCTCAGATTTTAGGAAATTCGGAAACACAAACTAAGCAATCACCTGTTGATCAATTTATAAATTATTTAAAAAATTGACTGCTAATTAGTCTGGCACATAGCGTCCGTACTTTATTGATTTTATGCTTTTATATGCCCTTATTGTCTGATTTATTTGTTTGTTTCCCCCCATTTTTTAAGTCAAAATTGATTTAATTTTTTACATGAACTAAAGTATCAATTATTCAATGAGCGTTGACGAATGAAATTAATCTGGCACTAACTGCCGGAAACTTTCAACAAACTATCTATATTTTGTATAATTGCAAGATAAAAAGGACTTTTTATATACTAAGTTTTTAAATTTTCTGTCATAAATCATAAATTTGAAACCTGTCAAAATGAAGATTGTAAATATGGTTTATGTCAAATCGAATAAAACAACCTGCGGATTTTTTCCGAACTAACTTACCATACAGCACAATTTGCTAAAAACGAATAAAATGTTGCTGAAAGATGGCTAAAAGTATTAAAATAATGCATTGTCATCGTGTTCTGAGCTATTCTAAAAAGTTTCAAATGTCTAGCTACTCGGGAAGTTAGTTAAAAATCGATTGCAAGATTTGTACCGGACAAACAAACAAACAAATAAGAAAGACAGCTAATAAAAACGTAGTAAAAAAAAAATCGAATGAGTACTTTTAAAGATATAGGGGTAAAACAATGTATTTTTGTGCGCGATAATACACCACAAGTTAAAGAATAACACAGTTAAATCAATCTTCTACAATGAAATTTTTGGACCAGCAACACAAGAGCTGAAATAACAAAAACATGTAATTTTAAGTTAGGATTTTGTCTGTTTAAAATAAAATTTAAGGTATATTTTATGTGATAAATTATGTTATGTTCAAATATAGGTATTTGTTAATGCGTTAAAAATTAGGTTTACTAATTATAGCAATACCTTATCTATCCCCCCTCTCCCGAAACTTGTTCGAGTCCACTAAAATACGAATTTAACTAAATGTCGTTTTTGCGGAAAAATTTAGTTTCTGAAAAATATTGATGAAAATGTATCTGTTTTGCTAATAACATTTTTTTTGTTGGTCCTATTATGTATAATCTTTTAGTATAGTTATTAAATGTTTTTTAGTATCAAGAAAGTTATTATTTTTTGGATTTAAAACAATTTTCTTTGTTACACTCTTCTAATTGTGCAGAAGATGGCGTGCAAAAAAGTTTTTGACTAACATAAAGCTAGAATTTTGTATATAAGTTAATGTTTTGGTGCCTTTTAAGAATATATGGTCGACTAAGTTCGTATGTGGGACATAGCTTGGCAATAGGCATTTGAAAAAATCAAACCGGTGGAGTGCAGCCATGTCCCGCTCTTTTTGGTGGACAATGTCTTCATGATCCTGAGTACGAACTTAGTTAGTAGACCAATAATCAAGTTGATGGAAGTTGGATATGGGAGCGTCTATGGAGGTCATCTTAAAGAAATAACACAAACTGTCTCTCCACGTGAAGTAAAATCTTTATTTGCAAAGCAGCTTNCTTTTGGAATGAGATAAATTTATTTAGAATATAGCTAGACTACTTTATACGGATATTTTATTGTATATTTATGAAGGTAATAAAAATTATTGAATGCTATATAAATTATTCAGAAGGTAGTGTATGTGTGTACTTTATACAGGACAAAAACACTAAAAGACAAAAGAATCTTGAGATTTAGTCTATTTAAGAAATAAGTTTAACAAGGAAACTAAAGCATTCGCTTCAAGTACGTGACTACTTTACTCGGAACATACCTTCTCGACTCTCAACTATATTTTTTTTTATCTCAAACACCATTTTCACTTGAGATATTCGAGCGGGAATTTGTAACTCAGCTTATGAGCGTGTAAACATCTTCTACACTTCTCATATAAATTATTACGAGGTGTTATCTTGTTATATTTCTCTACCAGCCGAGGAATATACGTTAAGTTGAAACCTCGGAGACTGAATAAGATTTTCAGTTTAAATTAGTAGGACGCAAAGCAACGTGACGATGAGATGCGAGAATAGAACATGAATACATTTGTAGCAGAACTAACCATCTCCATGGTAAATTCTCTTCCCTATTTATCTCTAATAGCGTTTTCGAGAATTGAATTAGCATTTCCCTCACATAATAAATTAAACCTAATTCATTTATAATTTGAACCCACAAAAAAAAACATAAACAAATAAACTTTAATTTGTATAATTTAATAAGAAATAGTCCAGGAGATAACGTGCAAAAAAGGTCTCTAACATTAAGCTAAGAATTTTGTGTATTATTGTAATCTTTTGGTGCCTTTTTAAGAATACGTGGTCGGCTAAGTTAGTATGCGGGATATTGAAACAAAAGTGGTGGAGAGCGGCCACGTCCCACCTATTATTGAGTGGACATTATGATTTTAATGATCCTGAGTACAAAATTTAGTTATTAGATCGAAAAATAAAGTTAATGGTAGTTAATAAATTAATAGTAAAACAACTATAGTTTGTCACTTAATAGGTTAGCCAAAATTTTAGTCCAAATCAAAGAGGCCCACCTATTAAGTGATAAACTACCATCAACTTGATTTTCGGTCTGCTAAATAATTTTGTACTCGGGATCATGAAAATCACATTGCCCACGATAGAGCCCCTTCCACTGTCATTCTTTCCATAAGGAATGCCGATTACGTCATTAAAGAGTGTTAGTATATGGGGTTCAAGAGGAAAGAATGGCAACATATTATCTTGCAAGATAATCCCGCCACGCCATCCTCTCATTCCTGTCAACTGATAAGTTTCATGCGGATGGGATATAGATATTCGTTTCATTGTGTTTATGGCATCAAACGAAGGGATTGTAGTCACACGACAATCCTGCAGGATGGAATGAGCGGATTGTCTCACAGGGAATAGTGCGGGAAAGTGGTTGTGTGTATGGTAATACATGATTATCAGTCATGCCGTGCTTTCATTCACGATCAAGAAAAGGAAAGTTTGTCGGGTAAGAACGACAGTGGATGGGGCGCTAATAATGGGCGGGACATGGCCTTTTTTTAAATAATGCTTGTTATTACGGTTTCTTTATCCATGTCTCTCATTCATAACAATTTTTCTATCTATATTTATTTAAATCATATTCCCATTTATTTATATCTCTGATTAACCAGTCATATGGCCTCTATAAGGTTGAGCCATAGCACTAACGTCATATCCTTTGAGAGATTAGTTTTTTTTTCAAAATATCCAACAAATCTGTACTATAGTCGAACTTTTATTTTAAAAACTTTAATTTAATTTATTCATACAACGGTAATTAATGGAAATATGAGATTAAAGGAAACAAATGAACATAAAGGTTCTTATAAAACAATCTATTTTTTTTTTAGCTTCAAAAGCAGCTTTAATAAAACCAACTTGATGTTAATTAAAAAAGAAAAAAAAACGAGATCAAATAACATTTGCTGTTGATACGAAGATTAATTAAAGAAATAAAAAAACAAACGCCAGAAATAATTTTTTCTATTAATCATTGTGTTCTTGGTCTTTTTAACCTTTGGCTCTTTGTTTGCTACGCTATCCGTTATTAGTCGAGTTTAATTAAAGCTTTAGCTTGTAATTACTTGAAATGTTATCATTTTTATTGTATGATAAAGAAAAAAAAAACTAAACAATAGCATTTCATTCAAATATTATAATAATGAACATAAGAGCTCTATTCCCCACTTGCTTCAACTGTTCGTAAGGGGCTGCTACTGGGCCGCTACCTTTAAGCTTATATGAATTTATTATAATGAATACGTTACACTTGTATTTTAATTATTTAAGTACGTATTGTTTTAATTAGGTATGAGTTGGATTACTTTACCGAAAATAATCTTTGTATTTCTTTTAGGATTATCAGGTTTAACTAATGAAATTTTCTACTAGTCAGAGTTGCCTGAACAATTTATATCTTTGTTTCCTACAATTTATTTTCCTACAATTTATATCTTGATTCCTTGTCCTTTAGTAATATGTCACGGATCTAAGGAAGATTATGTTCAGGAGAGGAACCAGGGAGGTTCGTTTAATCATAGAAAGGACGAGCTTTTCGAACAATTTTCTCTCCTACAATGAGATAGTCGGTTATAGGTCTTGAGGAGGCACGGTGATCCTGGCCTTTGTTAAACGACTACTAGGGTAAGTCTCGTTAAAATTGTTACTGTTAGATCCGGATCCGTAGTGGGAAAACGTATGCGGCATAAATAACTTTCTAGTGAGGTGAATAATGAGAGACGTTTGAGGCTACATTATACTAGAGATCTTGTCTATCATAAAAATGTACAACTACCTCAGCAGAATGTAGTTGTGAGGATGTAATAGCGAACAGAAAGGGAACGTGTAGTGCTCTTTCATTTTGAAGAATCTTTTAAAGGGGCGAGTAGACGATCCGTTCCCTGCCGACTGGTCCTGGTCCCGGCTGGGGTTTCCCTGTGTGTGGTCTACACATCACTCGACAGGGTGCTACATTTACACGGCCCGACTTAGTTCCATCCAGTCAGTTTTTCCTTAAGGAGGGGAAGAGCATTTCACTGTCAGTTCGTAGGATGTATCCTACATCAGATGGAATCTCCATCCAACAGCCGTCTGGTCTCAACCCCAAAGCGTGACCAGAACCGGGTTTTCGGGCCGAGCGAACGTGGCCCCGATTTAAGATAAGAGCCCCTGTCTCCTTAAGGAAAGCTGACAGGATGTCTGGTTGGGCCGTGAAAATGCAACCACCTGTATAGTGATGCGTAGATCACACACAGGGAAACCCCGGCCGTACCAGGACCAGACGGCAGGGAACGGATCTTCAAATCGCCCCTTTAATCAGCCTGTCAAAAATTTATTTAACACACAACTCTACTGACGTGATATTGACGTTTGTTATTTAGTTGCCCCCAAATGATTTACATTGAAGATAGTTAAATTGATTTTGATTTTTGTTATTGGTTATGTTAAGTGTTGTGCCGATTCTTTTGAGTAACAAAAGTTTATACATTTTAATTTTATTACAACTTTTTTTTTCATTACAACATTTAGTTAAACTAAGATGTATATAGAAAAGGGTTTTTTAATTTTTTTTTTTGCAATAATAGTCAATATATTTTCATAGCAAGGCTACATTTATATCTAGATGAAGCGGTCCGAGACCACATAGTTAAAATGCGTTAATCTTGATTTACTTTCTTTTCTACCGTACTTTGGACCTTTTTTTTGTATAAAAAGGAAATGAGATAAACTTAGTCCTGTAAAAAGGAGGGAATCTGGTTAAAACTAATTTCTTTTTGCCTTGCAATAAAAAAAGATTATTTTTTTCGAGCATTTCATTATCCAAAAGACTTTTTGAAAACACTTCGAATAAAATATGAGAATAATCGAATAAATTATACTATTTAAATTTTTTTTTTTTATTACATTTTTTAATTAAAATATTTTTTTTTTG
>KZ652541.1:42665-60615 GCA_001010745.2 Gerris buenoi | reverse complement strand
TTATTATATGTAAGCTCGGAAGCAATAAGAAAATTAGTGAATTAGAAACTGTAGTTGCCGTATAACATAGGTTGGTTTACACGCTATAGAAGTAGTTTGTTAGCCATGTTATTTGGTATAAAATATTATATTCATAGTATAAACCTATGTTACATTTCCAAATAAATAATTTGATTTTTTTTTTTTGTACATTAAATCTATTTATGGATTTAAGATTAATTTCGGGATATTATAAAAATTATAATTATACACTATACAAATATAACACAGGATTTCAATAAAAGAAAACGATTTAAAACAATTAACATGGACATTGTTAATAAAAATACACTGTGGGTGTCAATCACATTTGAATAGTAAGTGGACAAATTGTGGACACTTTGAAAGAAAAATAAAACTCCCAGAGAAAAAGCATATTTTATTTTATACATTTATAGAGAAGTAAAAGAATTTTTTTAATTTTAATTCATTTATTGCTTCCGAGCTTACCGAAGGTAACGGAAGCTATGTGATCGTTCTGAAGAACAAAAAAAATTTTAGGTCTCCGATTTCAAAAATTACAAGACAGAAATCCGTTTCAGACATCAGGGAACATTTTTGGTTCCGTGTCTGTCTGTCGGTCTGTCACAAATATTTGCGAACCACCATATCTTAAAAACTACACGTCCAATTTTAATGAAATTTGGGTGGTAGGTCATACTTAGCCCATTGTTGGTCCCATATAAGTTTCAACTTTCTGCGGTTATTTGTTCATCTTCTACATGCACACAAACATACATTTAGTTACAGCTATATCTTTAAAAGTAATCATCTGATTTTAATGAAATTTTCATGGTTTGTCGAGAGTAGCTTGCAGATAGCACCTGCCTAATTTCAACCTCTGCGCACTTCAAATCGTTAAACTAATATGTCTTATACTACAAAGCCTCATGGCTCACTGACTCACTGACTGACATTAATGTTTACCCACTTTCAGAAGAGCTAGAGAATTGCTGTTTGCGCCATTCGACGCGCAACGTCTACATTGTGAACCAAAATAATTATAAAAAGTTCACTTTTCCCCCTCCTTCCATCCTTAAAAAATAAAAATGGCCGACTTGATTTTTAAGCTGGTTTGAGGGCTTATTGCAGCCAAACGGTAAGTCGTACTAGAAAATGGATAACACAAGTGGTAACTGATTTTAAAAGATCTACAACTTTAGTCCTATGAGTTTTTGTCGAATCATCAACGGTTGTACCTTAAATGGTGATAATTTTGTTATTTTTTGGTTTTGTTTTTTTCCATTTTTGTCTTTGAATGGCCATAGATTCTATAATAGTTGGCCGATTTTATTTCTGATTGCGGCGATTGAATCTCACACTAATGCTCTTTAAATTGAGTATATTTTATTTCATTAGTTCATCCTACTTGCTGAGAACATGAGAGTAAACTTTTTCCCGTGCGCCGTGTCACGTGACCACTTTTTTTGGTTTTTAATATTGTGTCGTATATCATTTTAAAGGCCTTGATATGTACATTAAAGCTATTTTATTTGTTGATTTTTTAAAAATGTTGTGCATGTACTTTTGTACCGATTTATAATTTTGTTGTAGGTTAAAGGGTTTAAATACTTTTTTGATACTAGGTTTTTTTATTTATATGTATTTATTAGTTAAATGAATGCCCTTTTGTATTGTTTGTTTTTTAAAAATATAATTTTGGTACCTTTAGAGTACAGGGGTACAAATGTTAAAGTTAATCTTTTATAGTGTGACGTATATCGTTAAAAAGCTCTTGCATCGTAGATTAATTTTTGTTATATTCTATTTTGTGTTATTTTTTGTTTTGAGGGGGAGGGGGGGGGGGGTAAATAAAAAAACCTGTTTATACAGAAGTTTCTACGATTTGGTTGCAGTTTCATATTTGTTTATTAAATAAATTATAGATGTGCTAACTTTTGGTGCTTGTTGGAGGCTTTGTTTCTTCAACGAATGTTTAAATTTCCCCGACTTTATTAAATATTTACTGGAACAGTGCCGCGCGGTTCCAAATTTTTGATATTTAAGTATTTTTCTTAATTTGGTCTTTTCTTTGCGAGGAAGCTATGTGCCACATTAATTGGCAGAGTATTTTTTCTTCTTTTTTTATTAAACATAATTACATTAACAGAAATACATTTAGTTATAGTACAGTAAAATTAGCTCAAAAATTGGCCAAACCCAAACATCCAAAAAAAAAAAAGTTCTAACCCACGCCAAATTGTTCTATACACCCTCCTCGTTTTTAATCGTTTTTCGCAAATATCTCGAAAGCTATTAGGTTTAGCACTAACTTTGTTATATACAACATTAATCTACATAAATTTTTGAACAGAAATGGACTTATGTATTTTTGTGCTGAAGTCAACGATTACGGAGTTATGGAGGGGTAAAAATATCACTATTTTCCATTGTCTTTGAAAAATTTTGGAAAGCTTTTTTTATTGTAATTAGGACCAGTTAGGGTAGTGTGAGCCTAAGTTTGCAGCTTCGAAATGCCTGGGCAAATATCTGTGTAACACCTGTGAAATACGTGAAAAACTGAAAAAAATTTAACTTTTTTGACGATTGCAAAAGAAATATTTCGTCTACAAGTTTCATTTAGTTCTTGTCTAAAAGCCAAATAAATTTACTACAACTTCGTTTCTTATGGCTTTTCTCGTAGGTGAGCGAGCTTAAAATTTAATTTTTTTTTTTGGAAAAACTGCCTGAAAAAAAAAATTGTCTGAATTTTTTTTTAAAGTCATATCTCGGTAACTATTAGACGTACAGAGTAGCCGTTGGACGTAAAAGGAAGCCAATTAAATTTACTACAACTTTAGTCCTAACGACTTTTCTCGTAGGTTAGCGGTTTTATGCCAATATTCAGCCCGAAACGAGAGCAACAATTTTTTTTTTTTTTTTAATTTTTTTTTTTTTAAATAATTGACAATTTTTGACGTGTCATATCTCGGAAAATATTAGTTTTGCAGAGCTGGAATTGGGCTTATGCTGCTTCAAATTTACTAAACTTTAAAACTAGTAATATCGACAAATACCAAAAATAACGTAGTTTACGGGTCATATGTCATATGGCAAAAACTAAAAAAAGCCCGAATTTTTTTCAGTTTTTCACGTATTACGCAGGTATTACTAAGATGTTTGCCCAGGTATTTCGAAGCTGAAAACTTAGGCTCACAATACCCTAACTGGTCCTAACTATAATAAAAAAAATCTTTCCAAAAAGTTTCAAAGAATATGGAAAATAGTGATATTTTTACCTCTCCATAACTCCGTAATCGATGACTTCAGCACAAAAAATCATAAGTCTATTTCTGTTCAAAATTTTATGTAGATTTATTTTGTTTATAACAAAGTTAGCGCTAAACCTCATAGTTTTCGAGATATTTGCGAAAAACGATTAAAAAAACCATTTTACCCCCCTTTCCACCCCCCTCCCGGCCAAACCCGACGCTGCAAATCCTGCAACTTTTTATCACTTACTTCGGGGAGGGTATAGAACAATTTGGCGTGGGGTTGAACTTTTTTTTTTGGATGTTTGGGTTGGAGCCTAATTTTACTGTACTATTAAAATATACATAGTTCTTGACAATAATCATAAATACATATTTTTTTGTTGTACTCCTCTACAAGGTTGCCCGAGCGTAGAGGAGAAGTTAGTTTAGCTATGCAGAGTTAGCTATTCTAGAGTTTACGTTTTCCGAAGAGTAGTAATTTATAGATGAGTGTAGGGGGACTTGGTTTCTAAACACTTTTATGACCACCATTTTGAATTTAAAAGTCAGATTGAAAAATATTTTTATTGAATATGTTGTCATAAGAATTAACTTATTAACAAATATTGTTCTAGTCCAAATTGTTTAGGGTCAATCACATAAATATAAAGAAAATTACCACCCTATTAAATTTAAAATGGCGGTTCAAAACCTCTGTGATCATTCCATTCAAGATTTAATGGTTTCCGAGATGTAATTAATAACCGATGGAATTTGTCCTTAAAAATAGCACATAAATAGCCGCCACCGCCATAATAAAATATAAGAGTATTATTAAAAAACATACCAGCATTTTTACTCGGTAAATTGCAAATGTTGGGTCGCATTTGGTTAATATACTTTAAAGAAATATATTATATGCATGTGTGTAATTCTATAAGGTATATTAACCAATGGTGGCCCAATATTTGTAGCTTACCTGATAAAAAAAATACCGGTATAGCATATTAAAATTAAAAATATTAATTTTACTTTTTGTTTTTACAATAATAATATAATACCAGTGGTACCTCTAAATTTGGGAGCGCTATATAAAACTGAAAATAACTTAATAATAATAATTGAAAATAGTTTTGACGAGTTTAAATATTCTGTCAATTAGTGTGGCACATAGCTTCCTCGCATTCTGTTTTAAAAATACCACTTATACTTATTAAAAATTATTATTGTCAAAGTTATATAATTTTCCCCCATTTTTGAAAACGGTAAAAATATTGTTTTGATTTTTGACATTAATTAAAGTATCAATTTAACAAATATAGGAATATCTGCGTGCTACTTTCGACAAAACATCTGAATTTGATAAAAATAAGATGAATAATTTCAAATTATTGGTAAATAATGTATGTTTACATACTCACAAGTGTGCATGTGGAAGAGAAACAAATAGGTGCAGAAGGTTGAAACTTATATGGAAGCATCAATGGGCTAATTATAAACTACTATCTGAGTTTCAATAAAATCAGATGAGTCTTTTCTAAGGTATGTTGGTTCGCAAAAATTGAGCGACCGACCGACAGATAGACACGAAACCAAAAAGGTTCCCTGATGTTTGAAACGGATTTCTGTCTAGAAATATTTGAAATCGAAGACCAAAAAATGTTTCGTCCTTCAGAACGATCCGTAATCATTGGTAAGCTCGGAAGCATAAACACTGAACATCCACCTGTGTTACACTTTTATATAAGTTTAAAAATTTATCAATTAAATGAGATATTATAGGATTTAAATACGGTATCAATATTTATATTGTAGAAAGNCAGAGGAATAAAATTACTATGAAACCAACAATGGCTAATGATCTACCATCAAAATTGTATTAAAATCGGATAATTAGTTATTTAGATATGGTGGTTACAAAATAATTAAAACGAAAGACAGTCATGAGACTCAAAAAAAATTTCCCGTATGTCAGAAACGGATTTCTGTCTAGGGAATTGTTGAAATGAGAAACGTAAAAAATAATTCTTCAGAATAATGGCAGTGCTTCCATTACCTTCGGGTAAGCTCGGAAGTGAAATATGTCGGAAAATAAGTATTAATTTGTATGAATTGTTGAAGGGAAAGATATTGTTAAGAAAATTGTGGCGAAGGAAACTAGCCTGCTCTATAATTAGTCTGCGGGGTGCTTTATCAATGTTTACGACCTCAGTCTGGGTTTCGGCCCTTAGCATTAAATTCTAACAGAAAACCCCCTTTATAGACTAGACCGGGAAAATGGGAGCTCGGAAAACCCTCCGTGAAAAATTCGACTTTGCCCAACATTATTTTAACAATGTGGAATCTCCTTTGGCTGGCCCAAGTCAATTAGTTACGTGAAGACTCCGGTCCCAAAAACGGCAATATTCATAAAATATCGCTCCCAGACCTTCATACTTTAATTTTTAGCTGTGGTTTGAACGTGGTAAAACCACAGAATATTTCATTGTTTACAATATTTTTTTTATTTTATAACGAAAAAAAAGATGGGTAAACTCACTGTTAGCATTTTTGTTGAAAACTTTATTGAAATTTAGTTTACTTTTTGTGTATTTAGAGTGATAAGAATTGGAAGGAATATGAGAATACAGGGGGAGAGGGGGAGGGGGAGGGTATTCCATCATCAGAGTACAGTTTGTAAACAATAAAGGAGTTCGTTGGAGGTGGAGGCGATCTGTTGACTCCCTCGAAAATGAGGGAAAAAGGAGAAAACCGATTAATATTCAAATTCGCTTATTATATTTTTTTATGGTTTACATTTTTAACTTTTAACACATTATGTTGGTGATTTATACTGCAGAGATAAATCATTAAAAGTTTGACACTTTAAATTCTTTCTGTTCCATTATTATATTTTTAGCATTAGTATAGCTGTATAACCTAGTTCTAGGTGTCTTGCTAATCTTATCTTTCTTTCACCTATATTTCTACTTTTTTAGGAATGGACTTTGACGAACCATAAAAATTTATTCTAAATCGTAAAAATAATTTTAAAGATATAGAAGGGCCTAAAAGGGTGATAAATGCTGTTTTGAAATAATTATGCTCACAACGCCAAACTTGGTTCATGCGGTGTATAAGAGAAATAAATGTGCACTGTATTAAAAGTTGACTAAGCTTATGACATAGCTTCTAAATTTGTGCACATCGTGAAAGGAAATAGTCGCAGAGGAATAAAATTACTATGAAACCAACAATGGCTAATGATCTACCATCAAAATTGTATTAAAATCGGATAATTAGTTATTTAGATATGGTGGTTACAAAATAATTAAAACGAAAGACAGTCATGAGACTCAAAAAAAATTTCCCGTATGTCAGAAACGGATTTCTGTCTAGGGAATTGTTGAAATGAGAAACGTAAAAAATAATTCTTCAGAATAATGGCAGTGCTTCCATTACCTTCGGGTAAGCTCGGAAGTGAAATATGTCGGAAAATAAGTATTAATTTGTATGAATTGTTGAAGGGAAAGATATTGTTAAGAAAATTGTGGCGAAGGAAACTAGCCTGCTCTATAATTAGTCTGCGGGGTGCTTTATCAATGTTTACGACCTCAGTCTGGGTTTCGGCCCTTAGCATTAAATTCTAACAGAAAACCCCCTTTATAGACTAGACCGGGAAAATGGGAGCTCGGAAAACCCTCCGTGAAAAATTCGACTTTGCCCAACATTATTTTAACAATGTGGAATCTCCTTTGGCTGGCCCAAGTCAATTAGTTACGTGAAGACTCCGGTCCCAAAAACGGCAATATTCATAAAATATCGCTCCCAGACCTTCATACTTTAATTTTTACCTGTGGTTTGAACGTGGTAAAACCACAGAATATTTCATTGTTTACATTGCAAGCCATTAAGTTCCATATTGATAAAAATGGTGCAACGTTCATTCGACCAGTGTTTTGCAGAATCACAATAGAGAAAACTACGATAAAATACATTTAGTGTGTTGACCATTAAAAACGCTTTTATCAAATTACATTCTTAATGTCACCTTTGAATATCTATCTTCCATTTATTGACCTTATATCTAATTGCTCGATAATATTTCCGTCAGTCTCCACACTGACGGAAAGACAGAAAGACTGAATTGGTACTGAAGAGATAGATGGGTTGAGAAGGGCACGAATTTCAAGGTTAAAAAGGGTAAGGAATGAGGAGATTCTGGGAAAGATGGGAGTGAAGGGACGACGATAGGAAGGTCCAAGCCACTACGAGGAAGATAGGAATGGAGTGTTCACTAAGAAAGGACCTGGAGTGCGACCATCGCCCCACAAGACAAAGAGAGGACGTCCCAGAGTGCCCTTGAGGAGAGACGTCGTCATATCAATGAGGAAGCGGAACCTTCAGGATGAAGACTGACATTACCGTCAAGGATGGAATTTAAAAATAACAGGCAGCCACTAATAACTGGAGAAGCCCTCTATATTAAGTTAATATATTTTAAATAGTAATACTTACTGACTCCATGACACTACAGCCAGTGGAAGGTTCAACGACATGCTTCGTAGGCCCCTTGCACACGGGTCGACTGATTTGCAACTCTAGTTGGAAAATAGTTGCGAAATAGTCACACGTGCAACCAGTTTGCAACCAGAATTAAATTAGGTCCACACACGAGTGCAACTGATTTTAGTTTAGTCGGTGACCTCTTTTCACACAGTGTGTATTTTCACAGAGCTAGTTTATCATTCATTCTTGTCGGTATTTTTCATTGAACTTATATCTGCAATTACTTTTCAACGGGGAAGGACGGTCCCTTTTCCTCTCTGGTTTTTCCCTTCTACACGGGGCGTGTCACAGAACAGTTGCGTGCGCAACTAGTTTCCAACTCGAGTTGCAAATCAGTTGACCCGTGTCGGAGGGCCGTGCGGAGGGCCTAATAGTCTCTGTTTAGAGTTGGTCTTCTCTAAGCTTTCTTTCTATTTTTCTTCAATATTCCTCTTTGCCTACCATGACTTTGCTTCCCTCCTGGTTGTCCATACAACACCATTTGAGACCATGTTGCCACTAGCATTCGTTGGACGTTGACCTGCTATCTAAATCTTTCTGTCTTTATCATACGAGAGGCGTGGCCGTGTGGATAGAATGACTTATCACGTCTGCTTTGCCATCAATGAATCAGTTGGCAAGAGGTCGTGGGTTTGATCCCTCACCTTGACGCTCTGAATAATATTCCTTATTAATGATCACATCATACTGGCTTCGGTGAGACAATGTACGGAGGTATGATTTGTAAAGTTGCTTGAACTGTCTACCACAGGGCTAGTAAAATGGTAATGGCCTAAATGGTTCGTCCTACCATCTAGCACTTCACTACTACTACTACTAATCTCATTTATAATGGAATACTTGGTATGGATGTAAAGTGTTTAAAGGCCTGCATAGACGACCCGTAATAACTGACATGAAGAACGGTTCAAGATGGTGTGTCCGAATGAGAAACTGTCAGTATTTTCTGAATCAGATGATCTGATGATATGGTTGGATTAGAAGTGAAAAGTCAATAGGTTTTCCGGATCCAATCTGTTTTATCCAGCCAAATATTATTTGTTACTAAAGTCACATTACTTATGACCAACTGAAAGCACGGGGTGCTGGAAAACTGCCTGACTGAGTCAAAACTGAAGGGAAATCTTGGAGAAAAACCTGAAGCAAGTGAAAGGCCTTTAATTTCACAATAGACTATTAGAGTTAAATAAGTAGTCGAACTCAATATACAAGACTAAGTATATTTTCAAATACTAAATAGAGAATATAACAGAATTACAAATAAGGATCTTATTACTAGATTACGCCGAAGTCTGGCTAGTCAAGTGTGAAGACTTGTTGATGGGAAGGTCCTTTTATATGGCCAAGGGTCAAGATAGTGGAGATAGATGGGTCACATGTCGCGTATTAGTCTAAGATCCGGTATAAGGAATATATACCCTCATCTGTTATTTAATTGGAATAAAGAATATATGATAGAGAATGTGTAGAATGATACATCGCAAATAGGTTGCCTAGCGAAATCGCGTACCGATGATGTTAAATAATAAACATGTTATAACCTTCCCCTTACTTCAACTACCCCGATGTGTTATTTATGAAAATTGAACATTAACTGAGAGAATCGACCCCAAGGAATTCAAAAAATAAGGGTTGCCTACTTTCCTCTCTGGACAACTATGGAGTTGCCAGGTATAAACAGGTGAGTAACGTAATTAATATACCCTCATCAGTTATTATATCGAGTTATATATCAAATGAAAGCTAATTTTATTCCCAATCCAACCGTATTAGGTTGCCTTAAATTCTAAATTAAAATTCTAAATTTTAGATCTAAAATCTAGGCAACCATGGATTCATCCAACTTTTTGATAAGGCAACCTAATACGGTTGGATTGGGAATAAAATTACCTTTCATTTGATATATAACTCGATATAATAACTGATGAGGGTATATTAATTACGTTACTCACCTGTTTATACCTGGCAACTCCATAGTTGCCCAGAGAGGAAAGTAGGCAACCCTTATTTTTTAAATTCCTTGGGGTAGATTTTCTCAGTTAATGTTCGATTTTCATAAATAACACATCGGGGAAGTTGAAGTAAGGGGAAGGTTATAAACAGTTTATTATTTAACATCATCGGTGCGCGATTTCGCTAGGCAACCTATTTGCGATGTATCATTCTACACATTCTCTATTATATAGTCTTTATTCCAATTAAATAGCAGATGAGGGTATATATTCCTTATACCGGATCTTGGACTATATCTTAGTGTGGGTCTCCCGTGAGACACATGTAGATACGACTATCTGACTCATATAGATATAACTCTAGGAGTACAAAAATGAAATATACACCTTCTACCTTTCATCAATACTAATTGTATAATTAGAAGCGTTGCGCTCAAACATGAACCAAGAATTTAGGTAGAATTTGAAAAATGCACGAGCCCTTAAGAGTCAACCCGTTTTATCTTAGATTAACATTGTTTTATTTTTGAAGGAAATTAGTAAGGGCTTAAAGTAGGAGTATAATGGGGCTTGTTTTCTTCTGCTTTTTAAACAAGGAAAAGGGTTTCCCAGGATAAAGAAAAGCGGTTATGGGGTTAAAAGCAGAGCCGACAAGAGGCTAAGGACCGCACTGACAGCAAGGCTAGCGTGTTCCGTGGAACGTCCCCCGTTCCGTAGAACACCCCCCCCTTGGAAGGGTCGTTACAAATAGCCACGTCGCCATTTGGCTGCCATCCAGCTATGGAAATAAAACACGGAGGACCTCTACCCGACTCTAAATTTCGTCCCTAAAAGTCTCTCTCTCGCATATTTAGAGGACGGGGCCCCCTCTACGAAAAACTTGCCGGAGGAGACTAGACCGTAGAAATCAAGCGAGAGAAAAAAAAAAATGGGAAGGGGTTGGAAAGGCGTGTTGACGGAGGAGAGGCCATTATGCAAGATGATTTCTTTTTAATACGACATGGGCAGAGTAAAGTACCCCCCCCCCCCCNCCACAAGATACAGTTATCCACAAGATACAGTTATCCACAAGATACAGTTATCCACAAGATACAGTTATCCACAAGATACAGTTATCCACAAGATACAGTTATCCACAAGATACAGTTATCCACAAGATACAGTTATCCACAAGATACAGTTATCCACAAGATACAGTTATCCACAAGATACAGTTATCCACAAGATACAGTTATCCACAAGATACAGTTATCCACAAGATACAGTTATCCACAAGATACAGTTATCCACAAGATACAGTTATCCACAAGATACAGTTATCCACAAGATACAGTTATCCACAAGATACAGTTATCCACAAGATACAGTTATCCACAAGATACAGTTATCCACAAGATACAGTTATCCACAAGATACAGTTATCCACAAGATACAGTTATCCACAAGATACAGTTATCCACAAGATACAGTTATCCACAAGATACAGTTATCCACAAGATACAGTTATCCACAAGATACAGTTATCCACAAGATACAGTTATCCACAAGATACAGTTATCCACAAGATACAGTTATCCACAAGATACAGTTATCCACAAGATACAGTTATCCACAAGATACAGTTATCCACAAGATACAGTTATCCACAAGATACAGTTATCCACAAGATACAGTTATCCACAAGATACAGTTATCCACAAGATACAGTTATCCACAAGATACAGTTATCCACAAGATACAGTTATCCACAAGATACAGTTATCCACAAGATACAGTTATCCACAAGATACAGTTATCCACAAGATACAGTTATCCACAAGATACAGTTATCCACAAGATACAGTTATCCACAAGATACAGTTATCCACAAGATACAGTTATCCACAAGATACAGTTATCCACAAGATACAGTTATCCACAAGATACAGTTATCCACAAGATACAGTTATCCACAAGATACAGTTATCCACAAGATACAGTTATCCACAAGATACAGTTATCCACAAGATACAGTTATCCACAAGATACAGTTATCCACAAGATACAGTTATCCACAAGATACAGTTATCCACAAGATACAGTTATCCACAAGATACAGTTATCCACAAGATACAGTTATCCACAAGATACAGTTATCCACAAGATACAGTTATCCACAAGATACAGTTATCCACAAGATACAGTTATCCACAAGATACAGTTATCCACAAGATACAGTTATCCACAAGATACAGTTATCCACAAGATACAGTTATCCACAAGATACAGTTATCCACAAGATACAGTTATCCACAAGATACAGTTATCCACAAGATACAGTTATCCACAAGATACAGTTATCCACAAGATACAGTTATCCACAAGATACAGTTATCCACAAGATACAGTTATCCACAAGATACAGTTATCCACAAGATACAGTTATCCACAAGATACAGTTATCCACAAGATACAGTTATCCACAAGATACAGTTATCCACAAGATACAGTTATCCACAAGATACAGTTATCCACAAGATACAGTTATCCACAAGATACAGTTATCCACAAGATACAGTTATCCACAAGATACAGTTATCCACAAGATACAGTTATCCACAAGATACAGTTATCCACAAGATACAGTTATCCACAAGATACAGTTATCCACAAGATACAGTTATCCACAAGATACAGTTATCCACAAGATACAGTTATCCACAAGATACAGTTATCCACAAGATACAGTTATCCACAAGATACAGTTATCCACAAGATACAGTTATCCACAAGATACAGTTATCCACAAGATACAGTTATCCACAAGATACAGTTATCCACAAGATACAGTTATCCACAAGATACAGTTATCCACAAGATACAGTTATCCACAAGATACAGTTATCCACAAGATACAGTTATCCACAAGATACAGTTATCCACAAGATACAGTTATCCACAAGATACAGTTATCCACAAGATACAGTTATCCACAAGATACAGTTATCCACAAGATACAGTTATCCACAAGATACAGTTATCCACAAGATACAGTTATCCACAAGATACAGTTATCCACAAGATACAGTTATCCACAAGATACAGTTATCCACAAGATACAGTTATCCACAAGATACAGTTATCCACAAGATACAGTTATCCACAAGATACAGTTATCCACAAGATACAGTTATCCACAAGATACAGTTATCCACAAGATACAGTTATCCACAAGATACAGTTATCCACAAGATACAGTTATCCACAAGATACAGTTATCCACAAGATACAGTTATCCACAAGATACAGTTATCCACAAGATACAGTTATCCACAAGATACAGTTATCCACAAGATACAGTTATCCACAAGATACAGTTATCCACAAGATACAGTTATCCACAAGATACAGTTATCCACAAGATACAGTTATCCACAAGATACAGTTATCCACAAGATACAGTTATCCACAAGATACAGTTATCCACAAGATACAGTTATCCACAAGATACAGTTATCCACAAGATACAGTTATCCACAAGATACAGTTATCCACAAGATACAGTTATCCACAAGATACAGTTATCCACAAGATACAGTTATCCACAAGATACAGTTATCCACAAGATACAGTTATCCACAAGATACAGTTATCCACAAGATACAGTTATCCACAAGATACAGTTATCCACAAGATACAGTTATCCACAAGATACAGTTATCCACAAGATACAGTTATCCACAAGATACAGTTATCCACAAGATACAGTTATCCACAAGATACAGTTATCCACAAGATACAGTTATCCACAAGATACAGTTATCCACAAGATACAGTTATCCACAAGATACAGTTATCCACAAGATACAGTTATCCACAAGATACAGTTATCCACAAGATACAGTTATCCACAAGATACAGTTATCCACAAGATACAGTTATCCACAAGATACAGTTATCCACAAGATACAGTTATCCACAAGATACAGTTATCCACAAGATACAGTTATCCACAAGATACAGTTATCCACAAGATACAGTTATCCACAAGATACAGTTATCCACAAGATACAGTTATCCACAAGATACAGTTATCCACAAGATACAGTTATCCACAAGATACAGTTATCCACAAGATACAGTTATCCACAAGATACAGTTATCCACAAGATACAGTTATCCACAAGATACAGTTATCCACAAGATACAGTTATCCACAAGATACAGTTATCCACAAGATACAGTTATCCACAAGATACAGTTATCCACAAGATACAGTTATCCACAAGATACAGTTATCCACAAGATACAGTTATCCACAAGATACAGTTATCCACAAGATACAGTTATCCACAAGATACAGTTATCCACAAGATACAGTTATCCACAAGATACAGTTATCCACAAGATACAGTTATCCACAAGATACAGTTATCCACAAGATACAGTTATCCACAAGATACAGTTATCCACAAGATACAGTTATCCACAAGATACAGTTATCCACAAGATACAGTTATCCACAAGATACAGTTATCCACAAGATACAGTTATCCACAAGATACAGTTATCCACAAGATACAGTTATCCACAAGATACAGTTATCCACAAGATACAGTTATCCACAAGATACAGTTATCCACAAGATACAGTTATCCACAAGATACAGTTATCCACAAGATACAGTTATCCACAAGATACAGTTATCCACAAGATACAGTTATCCACAAGATACAGTTATCCACAAGATACAGTTATCCACAAGATACAGTTATCCACAAGATACAGTTATCCACAAGATACAGTTATCCACAAGATACAGTTATCCACAAGATACAGTTATCCACAAGATACAGTTATCCACAAGATACAGTTATCCACAAGATACAGTTATCCACAAGATACAGTTATCCACAAGATACAGTTATCCACAAGATACAGTTATCCACAAGATACAGTTATCCACAAGATACAGTTATCCACAAGATACAGTTATCCACAAGATACAGTTATCCACAAGATACAGTTATCCACAAGATACAGTTATCCACAAGATACAGTTATCCACAAGATACAGTTATCCACAAGATACAGTTATCCACAAGATACAGTTATCCACAAGATACAGTTATCCACAAGATACAGTTATCCACAAGATACAGTTATCCACAAGATACAGTTATCCACAAGATACAGTTATCCACAAGATACAGTTATCCACAAGATACAGTTATCCACAAGATACAGTTATCCACAAGATACAGTTATCCACAAGATACAGTTATCCACAAGATACAGTTATCCACAAGATACAGTTATCCACACCTTTCTGACTATAAATATTACAAATATTCCTAAAGTCCTCGTTCCACGCATTGCAATTAATATACACGGGGAGTATGTACAATGTTTTATTATTTTCACAGAGTATTTCTACCAATATATTATTTAAGATTTCTTTAAATTTTATGACATCCGACTTTATTTTTTTAATAGCAACCAGGCAGCCACCTTTGGCTCGACCTCGTTTTGCCACCTCTTTAACGGCCGCTACCCATCGTAATTCGTGACCAGAGAACAATTTTTTAAACCAATTAATTTCGTGTTTCATGACAAAGGTTTCACTTAGACAGAATACGTCATAGCTATTAATAAAAGTAAGGGAGTTTACATTGTTCATTTTACCTCTGAGCCCCTGTATATTATAAGCTAATATCCTCAGCTGTGAACCATGGGTTGAAGCCTTGATCAATTGTTGAGATTTCTTTTTAGTAAATCCTTTTCGTTGTGTGTAAATTTTTATTGTTTTATTGTTATATTGAGCACATTCCTCGATGAAGTAACCCCTCGTGTTGAAGAATGGCTTGCTCTTAGCAATGTACAAAAATTAGTAAAGTAAGTCCTAGATGTAAATTAAAAATAAAGGTATGCTGTAAAAAAAGGTATAAACTAAGCATTTAGGTATTCTATGTAATGATGAATATCGTGATAATATATATTTTTAGGTGTAAGAAAAAGCGGCAATTTAAAACATGTTCATGTTTTAAATATCATGATAATTATATTCATCATTTAATATAAGAAGGTGTTCATAAATTGAATGTTTATAACTTATTCATTTTTTTTTTTTTTAAAGTTTTGGTAGTTTTCTTACTACCGAAAGATTAAATTTTAAATAATTCAAATTACAATTATTAATAACTACGGGAGACATACAGAGAAAAATTGACCCCCGCACCGGGACTCGAACCACGGGCCTCCTATTTTCCGTACAGGCGCTCTTACCCAGGGGTGCCCAAAGGGGGGATTCATGGCGCAAAGTGCGCCATTAAAAAAAAAATTGGGGGGGATTTTGAAAAATTTGGGGGGGATTTTTTAAATATACATATATAAATACAATTTATTGTATAAAGTTTCAATTTACATTAATTGATGTATGTAAGGTANTTTCCCCGCCATTTTGTCAAAATATTAATAATCCCCCCCTCCTCCTTACTAATTTTTAAGTGGGGTATCAAATGAAAGGTATTGAAGAGTAGATGATAAAAATATATAACACTTGTGGGTAATATCTCAATTTCCCCGCCATTTTATCAAAATATTAATAATCCCCCCCTCCTCCTTACTAATTTTTAAGTGGGGTATCAAATGAAAGGTATTGAAGAGTAGATTACAAATATATATACCACTTAGGGTTAGTGTTTNGACATAAGTTACACATTATTATTATTCAACGAGATTCACATTTCGTTACAACGAACGAATAGTTTTTAAGATATGTTAGTTTCTCAAAAATCGAGCGAAAGCCAGACACGGTACCCAGAATGTTCCCTCATTCTGAAACGGATTTCTGTCTGAGAATTTTTGAAATCAAGGTCATAATTAAATTCGCTCTTGGGAGCGATCTCATAGTTTCTGCTACCTTCGGTAAGCTGGAAGGAAAACCAAATAACTATAAAAATTTAATTTTATTCTATGAAAATTAAAACTTCTTTTTAGGGTTTCGTTGGTAAAACCAAAAAAAAGAAACCCTTATAGTTTCGTTCATGTGTCTGTCTGTCTGTCTGTCACTCTGTACGGTTCCAATAACTTTTGAACCAAAAGAGATAAAAGCGTGAAACTTACCAGTATTAAAGATCGTTTTGACGCGCACACAGGAAAAATATAGAGAACTCAAAATAATCAGCTGTTCAAATTCAAAATGGCGGATAATTCACATCGCGAGAAAAAAATATTTTTTTAAAATTTTGAGTGGGGTATCAAATGAAAGGTATTGAAGAGTAGATTACAAATATATATACCACTTAGGGTTAGTGTTTAATTTTCGGCGCCATATTGTCAAAAAACGTCGAAATTTTTCGTGTTTCCCTCCCCCTCCTCCCCCTTACTAATTTTGTTTCACAATACCAACGAAACCCTTTTTACGTGAGACTTCACGCCTTACCAATTTATTTTTATAAATGGAAATTCGATGAATAATAAAAAGAAATAAATTATTTTGTTTTTATCTAGTTTATACATGTTTGTATTTTATGCAAACAAACTTGTGAGTAGATCATTCAATGGATTATTTTGGTCTATTTCATAATTAAAATAAATGTCAGATGCAAGTGTCATTGTATNTGAAAATAACCTGTTCTTCTTATTTCATTCCTGTATTCATTTTAATTTAATTTAAAATTTCTCAATAAAATATATTAAAAACATTTTAATGTATTTTACCAAAATTAATTCGTTGGTTTTCTAAATTCAAAAATATTTTAGAGAGATTAAAGATCAAATAATTGAATCATAAACGCAAAAAAGGGGTTTCAGTATAATCATATTTTGTTGAGAGCTAATTTTAAAAATAAATTAATAATATAATGTCAGAGAGAAAACGTATCTACAGGTGTGGAGGAGCAGGCAAATTCCAACGTACTTGTACAACGTACTTGTAAAATGTACTTGTACACCGTACTTGTACAACGTAGTTGTACAACGTACTTGTACAACGTACTTGTATAACGTACTTGTACAACGTACTTGTACAACGTACTTGTACAACGTACTTGTACAACGTACTAGTACAACGTACTTGTATAACGAACTTGTACAACGTACTTGTACAACGTACTAGTACAACGTACTTGTACAACGTACTAGTACAACGTACTTGTATAACGAACTTGTACAACGTACTTGTACAACGTACTAGTACAACGTACTTGTACAACGTACTAGTACAACGTACTTGTA
>KZ652540.1:156902-171146 GCA_001010745.2 Gerris buenoi | reverse complement strand
ATATATATATATATATATATATATATATATATATATATATATATATATATATATACGACATATACTATTTTTTGTTTTGTCTTTTTATAAAATTTATTAATTTCTCTGCTTTTTGTAGCTGTTCTAATTTAGGATACATTTTTTGTTATTTTGTCACAGCAGAGAATGGGATTTTTCCTTAATCCTTATCTAATTACGAACTTGCAATTTGCCATCAGAAACCGAAGCCAAAAGCTATAAATATCTGATGATGGTTCGAAACCCAGAGAGGTGACATATATTTTATACTTAGGATGACATCGATTATGCGCCTCCATCCTAGAATAACATAAGTATGTAATACATATGATGTAATATGTATCTTGCTTTGATCCCTTTGAACAGACCAAAACTAATTCTTAAGTAAATTTGATTTTTGTTACACAAGTTGTTTTTACTTCTTCATACGTATACAACAGTATATACTTAGAGATAGTATTACGATAGCTCGAAACATTTGATTTTGAGGTACAGATAAACTTAGAAAAACCTAAACACTTATAAGTACAGGAGACTTATTTAAAAAGACTGTCTGTTTGTTATAGAAAGCTATTCCGACAAAATTGGTTCAAATATTAAATTATGTTGTCATTAAAACCAATCTATATATAAGTCCTTTTTGCAGGGATAAATTTAGTTTCTGATACATTCATAAAAAGTTAATCTGATTTTGCTAAAAAAAAAAAAATTATAAAACGTTATAAAAAATTATGTCAACAATCATCTGTTGAACAATTTTTAAGACTTTTTAACATTTTTATCTTCAATAATAGATTAATAATTTAGATATTTTTGTATTTAAAGTCAGTTTTAATATGCATATGAAAAAGGTTCGTCCGAGTTTATCGGTTTTTATTGTTCATTTTCGAGTTTCACTCTTTTATTTATTTTTTTTTTTTTTAACAAACAAACATGTAACCTGCTAGAATTTTTGGTAAAAAATTTAATTAATAATTCGACTCAAGTTATTCTTCCAAAATTTTCTAGAAGTAAGGTTGAAAAGTTTGAGGTTCAAAAACTTTTATTACGGGGGTCCTCCCCCGAAATTTTTAAAATTCAAGTGCAAAAAGACGAGTTTTAAGGATTCCTGAGGGCAAGTTTGTTCTTAGAAGAAAATATGTGTGGGGGCACGAATTTTGAAGTTTTGAATTTTGAAACCAATTTTTGAATTTTGAAGGGCCCATAGTTTCGCCATTGATCATAATATTCTTCTTGTCTTTTTGGTTGTAAAATAAACAGGGCAGCCCCCGGAGGCCCGGGCCCCGTATACAATTGCCCTCATTGTAGCCCTCGTCAGCGGCTCTGATTATAATAATTCGTTTAAAAGATATAGCTAAAACAAACTTTTTTTATTGTTAGAAAGCCGCAATATTCAATATTTGGGGTATTTCTTTAGATTTTGTGTTAAACAAACACAAAACACACTACTTTTATCTATATCTATTTTGATGCGTGCACAGATGTCAAGTCACAGAATAGCACACGGTTCATCACTCTCTTGACAGATTGAATCTTTTGCTGTTTACGTCTACGCACTAGCTTTGTGCGCACCCTTTCCCCCTTATCACCCTACAACTCTACCAACAGTTATCACTCAAACTCATAACCTTACTTTGATCCGTGTCACGGTAGATCTACCGTTTGTCTCACAGTCTCAATCAGCTCCTGTTTATCAACTATCCTCAACAGTTTATAAATGAAGTATAAAGTTATTTAAAAAAAAAAAAAAAAAATTGCATTGAATAAACAAGTAAATTTTAAAATCTTACACCCCTCTTGTCAAAGTACCTAGTACCGAAGTTGTCGGTACCTGGTGCGGGCCGCCCCCTCCTCACCCCCCTGGCGACGCCACTGGAAATAATATTTTATAATAATTATAAATTATTATATTATAAAAGTATGCATGCATATATTTTTAATACAGCATTTTATTTATTTTGGAGGTTTATACAATATTTATGTTTCGCTACCGTTTTTTTGCGTAATGAATTTATAACCTGTTTATTACTGTTACCTATCACTTTTTACATTAAAATTTATTGAAATTTTTATTCAATAATTCGTCAATTAAAGAAACGTATATAGTTGTTTTTTTATACTATATTATGTTTTACGATTTTGGGTAATATTCATACTACGGAAAGATTAAATTTTAATTTAAATCAAATTATAATTATTATTAACTACGGGGAACAGACAGATAAAAACAAACTCCAGCGCCAGGATATGAACCACGGGCCTCTGTATTTCCAGTACAGTGCTCTAACCAACTAAGCTATGCAGGAGAATGATTTCCTCTGACGATATTGATACCTTGACCCGAATTTAAAGCTTTCAATTTTTCCACAAAGTCTAAGGGGTCAGCATTAATGACATAGAACTAGACCGAGAAATATCGCTTATAATTATAAAGTACCCAATTACTACCGGTACCTCGTACAATCAATTAGAAATTCATATTTTACGATTTTGGTAGTATTCATACTACGGAAAGATTAAATTTTAATTTAAATCAAATTATAATTTTATTAACTACGGGAAACAGACAGAGAAAAACAGACTCCAACACCGGGACTTGAACCACGGACCTCCTATATTTCCAGTATAGACGCTCTAACCAACTAAGCTCGGGAGAGCCAAGAGGCCCGTGGTTGATGTCCCGGCGCTGGAGTCTGTTTTTCTCTGTCTGTTTCCCGGAGTTAATAATAATTATAATTTGATTTATACTATAAATATTATGGTAAATATGTATTGTCGTTTTTTAGCTAATATACTATCGTACTATAGTAATACAAGTCAATGAAAGAATACTTAATTCTTTTGTAGCTATTATCCTATACTTAAATTATTATATGTAATTATTCGTCAATTAAAGAAGTCTATAGACTTGTCACTTTCGTTTAAAATTAAATTAATAAAATGTTAATAATTAATTATATTAGCTGTTAATCTCTTAACAGGTTTGTATAAAATGATGTTTTAATAATGCGTTAATTATCAAATAAAAACTTAATAATAGAGTAGTTAAAAGACAGAAAACAAACTAAAGAAGAGAAAGATTTACAGTAGAATTAAGTCGAAGCGAGAGAAGGAGATGAAACTTTATTACTTCAACACTGTGGCAAAAGTATCGAGTTCTCGAGACACGATACTCTTCACTTCTACTAAGATACGATGCTGTTCATTTCTCAAGATATGCTGCTGTTCACTTCTCAAAACTCGCTGCTCTTTATATTTCCACAAACTTATACCTTTCCTTTACTTTTAGACTGAAACTTTCTCATAAAGTCTTATCTCTGTCAACAAACAAAGTTTCAAAACAAAAAAAAAAGAATATATACCTTTCTCTTGACGCATTCAGATTTATCTTTCTTTTCCCCCTGTTTTATATATTTGTATTATTTTTTTATAAAATTATATTTAAGAAATAATAATTGCAAGATAAAAAGAACTTTTATATACTACGTTTTTAAATATTCTGTCATAAATCATTAATTTGAAACCTTTCAAAATTAAGATTGTAAATATGGGACATGTCAAAACCGATAAAATAACTTGCGTATTTTTATCGAGCTAACTTTCCACCTAGCCAAATTTGCTGAAAACGAATTAAATTTTGCTGAAAGATGTCTAAAAGTATTAAAATAATGCATTGTTATCGTGTTCTGAGCTATTATAAAAGTTTCAAATGCCTAGCTACTCGGGAAGTTAGTTTAAATCGAGGAAGTTAGTTAAATCGATTGCAAGATTAGTACAGGACAAACAAACAAACAAGAAAGCAAGCTAATAAAAACGTATTAAAAAAATAAAACAATATCTAATAATAATTAAAAAGTGTCATGTAAGTAAGCTTGTATATTATATTTTTAATATAGCTGTTTTATTTTTGGAAGAAAGTTACTTTATTTTAATATAATGTTTTTATTTAAGTGTCTTTTTTATTAAAATAAAATAAAAAATATGAGGGACGTGAAGCCGGTCTGTAAAATTTCATGAGAAAGAAATATTTATACCGCTTTAATTGAGCCTCCTCGAAATTGAATTTGATTAAAAATAAAATTATCATTTTGAATATTTAATAAAGTCTGGTGAATTGTTTAGCATTGTACTAGAAAATATAACCCGTTTTCTTTAATATAGGTGTTTTTTTTTTCCTTGTTTCCCATTTTCCTTATACTTTAGGTTTCTTATTATTATTATAATTAATATGTTATAACATATTTAGCACAGTTAAAAATTGTTTGCCGATTCATTAACTATTATCTTGTACAAATATAAGGTAACATAGTAAAAGTTTCCTTATGTTCAGAATTTTTGTATTTGTATAAGCTTTATGACATGCTCAGTTATTTTAAGTGATTTGCTATAGTACAAGGCAATTAAGTTACTGCCAGAGTGCCAGAGTGGTCGTGTGATTCGTACTAATATAAAACAATTTAATTAAAATTCATAGTGTGTTTATTTAAAATTGATTAAAATTCAGTTCTGAGTTAGTATAAGAATATTTATTAAACATCTCAGTATTTTAGATGCTTATATTATTATTAGAGTGTGCTGAATGTTTTACATTAGTATTTTAGTATAAGGCAGTTCGTTAAAAGTCTCAGTATGTTCAATGCCTTGCATTATTTGATGGAAATGAGATACAGTTAGAGTGAGCAAAATGATATATGTTTTACATTAGTATCAGGCAGTTGGCAGTTTATTAATAAATGTCTCAGTAAGTATGTCCTGTATTAATATTATAGGAAAATTATATAGTTAAAGTGTGCTGAATGATTTAAATTAGTATAGGGGAGTTCATTATCAATAATCAATCTCAGTATGTTCAGTGCTTTATAATCGAACAGGGAAGTACAATAAAAGTCTTAGTAATGTCAAATACTTTGTATTAATATTAAGAAAATGTAACAGAGTTCATTCACAGTTTCAGTATGTTTATTACTTTATTATAGTAAAAGTTAGTGCAGTAATTGAATGGTGTTTACTGTATGTATAAATTATCAGACCGTTTTCAGTGTGATGTAAAGCTGGGTTTGCAGGGAGAGAGTAAACTGGAGAGTAGAGTAGCGAGTAGAGTGCACTCTACTTTTACTAGCTACTCTACTCGCCACTCTACTCTATTGAGCTTTTTTTCGGATTTCTATGGGTAGAGTTACTCTGCTCGCTACTCTACTCGCCTGTTTACTCTACCCGTGTAATCCCGGCTTAAGGCTGTAAAAAAAAGTCTGAACATGTTCAGTACTTAGTATTTCCATGAAAAAGTTAAATAGAATTATAATTTTTATTTTGTTCTTTCTTTTACGCCCCGATCAACACATCACACATCGATAGGCTACTACAGGAGGGTGTCCGGCCACTTTACTCATCTATTTGATGAGATTTTCAGTGTGATAATTGCCTCACCTCTCCCGGATTCCAACGCACCAGATTTATCAGTATTTAGACCTAAGTTTCAGGTGGCGAAGTTGAGCACAATGACCACTCAGCTAAGCACGTCAATCCTTTATCATAGTAATTTAAGCCGGGTTTTCACGGGTAGAGTGGGTACCTACAGGAGAGTAGATTAGCGAGTAGAGTGCACTTTACCAATTTTGATTTTGGAGCGTTTACACATAAGCTAGTAGTAAGTATAGTACGCTTAATGAAAGCTGTTTGTTTACAGTTCTTAACTATACTTGCTACTTGCTATGAAGACGTTTACACGGGTAGAGTGGGAGCTGTGGAGGGGGAAGTAGAATTGAGTCCACTTTACTGCATGTGGTAGAGTACTCTACTCTACCGGCCACTAGCTATTCTACTCGCCACTTAACTCTACGGAGCATTGTTTCAGGTTTCTACGTGTAGAGTTACTTTATTCGCTCGTCTACTCTCCTGTTTACTCTAGCCGTGTAACCGGCTTAATGTTTTCCGGAAAAATAGTATTTTAAGGACGTAATGTCTGATACATATGTTCTGTAGTTATTTATAGGAGTGTTACAAAATCAGAAAGCCATCTTTAATGAAATAATTAACCACAATGCCTAATATTTTCTAACTTGATTTTGAAATAAAATGGGTGGTCCATTGGTATTTCAAATCGATATCGGTGTATTTACCTGTAAATAACCAGGCCTTTAATCTTTTTCGTTACCACGATGGGTTACCTCATTGATCGGTTTCGGTGAAAACACTGTATATTTGCATATTTGCATTGTGTAATAGAGAGAGAAGAGAGGAGGGCGTTGAGTTTATCGCCACTAGTATTTTACCGGATTATTCTTCTCCTTGCCATTCCCTTCCGAGCGAAATTTAATAAAGCGACACCCTCCTACTATCCCGCCTGTAGAAATCATGATATTAAATTCCGTTGCTTAGATTAAAAGATAAAAATCCCTCTCCAAGGACTAGGATGGGATCGCCCAACTCCACTGTAAACATCTCCCCTTCTTAGGCCACAAGATTATTAAAACAATGAATTCGGAGTTTATCAACGCACTCAAAAATAGGATTCTGAATAATACAAAAATAAATCTCACTCGATTTGTTAATGAATAGTTTTTTTTTTTTTTTTTTTTTTTTTTTTTTTTTTTTTTTTTTTTTTTTTTTTTTTTTTTTTTTTTTTTTTTTTTTTTGTAGAAGTATTTTTTTAAGAATTGGTAATCTTGAAAAGATAGAACATTTTTTACAGGATTTAATGATGATCCTTGGAAAATGATTACTAAACAACACTGCTGAGTTGAAACTGTTGTTAGATTTGTAAGCAGGGGATTTTAAGACAATAACAAGGAATAAATATAATTCCTCCGAAGAGGATTGTTAATTGGGGTTCTGAATTAATAGGTGGATTTAAAATTAGTATGCCATGAGCCACGGTGCTCTATCTTGTTGGCGGTAGTTAAACTTCTAAGCGCATCTACAGAAGTTTTCGTCGCAAATAGACAATAATATTAAAAAAGCAAAATGGTTGAGGTTTATTTAGTGTTAGGCAGATAAGGAACAAAACTGTTAAATAATGATTTATACTTGTTAAGGTAATAAGTGATGATATAAACAAAATAAGACTCTTGTAACAACCAATTGTATCTTGTAATATTGTAACAATTTTATTGTATGTATAATGTTATGTTGATTAGATAGCAGTAGTTCTGAAATCGATGGAGTCAGATGAATTATTTATTAAACCTGTATATTTACTAAACAGACTGATAAGATTATAAGGTAAAACGTTTTCCAGATGGCCATGTTTAGCAGATTTTTTAACTTTTAAGTTTGTAAAAAGTTGCTAAACGCTGTGTTTGTTTTTGGATTATGGTGCGAGGTTGATGAAGGTTTAATTGATAACATCTTTTCAAGGGAAGGTATTAAAGTCTAATAATTATAAGCTGTAGATTAGTTACCAGTACTGACTTCTGCTTTGTTTGATAGAGTAGCAAGAAAGATGCTGAAGTCTACTATGGTTATCAGATAAGTAAGTGAAGTTGCTGAAGTCTAATTTGGTGTCAGCTTAGTTAATGTCTGTTGTGGTATCTAGATTAGTAAGTTGCCGAACAAACTTATGGTTTTTGTTTAAACGATAGAGCGAAATGTTGCTAAATATTAAATGAGTATCGTCGACGCGTAGTCTTTTTTAAAAGATTTGTAGATTTTTAAGTTGTAGGTTGCAGTGATAACTAGTGTTGATTAGTAAGTGACGAAGCTAAACACTGAGTAGAGGATTGTCAGCTTAGTCATGACGGATTTAAAGTCTACTGTAATTAGTATATTAGGTAGTCACATTGCTAAAATTGTTAAAATATACAGTGGTATACCCAGTTTGTTATAATTGCGTTCAGTTTCTATATTAGTAAATGGAAGAGTTGGAATCAAGAAGTGAAATGAAGAATGTTAAATTTATTAATCTTATATGCAATCTAATCCAAAATTAGTAGATTTGTTACATTGGAGTTGAAATTTTAGATACATACATCATTTTAGTATCTAAAGCTTCTATGGGTGGTAAAATAGAAGCGGCAGTGCTAGATTATGGATGAGTAAATTCTGTATGAATATTTTATTTCCTGCAGTAAATTTCCGTGAATCAGCGAGAGAGAGTTAGCGTAACTCCGCCAGAAACCCATGTCAGAACACCGGCATATCGAGTGAGAATCTCACATGTTTTTCAGTGATAATCACATCGATTTGATCACGATCACATCTACGTTGATCATGACGCGAAAGAAAGATTAAAACACAAACAAAATAAAAAAATAATATAAACCTAGCCATTTCAGTATATGTGATGAACCGATGATAAAATCTGCCCCAAATTTAAACCCGAGCCTGTTACTTCTTTACACTTTCTCTTTTATACTCGTCTTTTTCACACTTACGTGGAATATATATGTGGAATGAGCACTAGTGGTTGACATCATAGGTCTTTGTGGTGTCATCGCAAAATCGTCAGTCGATTGGTTTCTCAAAGCCTGAGGTCCTACAAAAGCCGGTAAAAGGTCCCTAAATGGTTTTTCCTGAGTTCCCTTCCCTAATCCCTTAATCCTACATGCTATTTATTTATTTATTTTTTAATTTTAGCTCTAATTAAAGTAGGCCTACTCTTTTCCACTTCTGCTTCCTCGTTTCTTCCTTCTAAGTCTCATCTCTTCATGTTCGTCGTCAATATAGAATATGCTTACCAGACAAATAGATTATAATTATCATTATATGTATAAATACAAAACACCTGACAGAATCCGACGACATTGCCAATTCCTACACAAAGTGACTCCAACAAACGTATAACGTGTTTCATTACGACTCTATAAGTTTTTATAATTTTTTCTTTCTTAAGTCTTTAACATTGTCTTGTAATTTTTATCCTTACCTTTTTAAATAAAAATGGTCTTATTTTTTTAAAAAACAAAAAGGATGTTTCTTAGAAAATTAAATTCTACATTGTGATAATTTTCCGAAGAGAAACAAGTAAAAAAGTTGCTCTTTCCTAATGTAAAAACGAGAAATGTACAATTTCACTGCAGTTCTTTAAGACTAGGTATAAAATTTTAGCATTGCAGATTGTGATTATTTTTTAAGAAGTCTGTTTTTCTTTGTTGGAGATATAACTATGAGTTCTAACGCTTGAGCTCTAACTATGAGTTTTTGACGCAGGATAATTGCTTTTAGGATCTTGTCTACAAATTATCTTTTTTTTTTTTTTTAATATTTTCTCCTTATCTGTATCTTTGACAGTATCGTTTTTCCTTCTTTTTTATTGTTTTAAAACCCATTTTGTAAATTTAAGGGAAATAATTAAGTAAGAGTCTTGTAGGTGTATCTTTTTTTAAGGCTTCATTAAACTCTTAACAGTAGAAGATTTTCTTAAGCCAATTTTCTCCTTAGCTAATTATATTACAAGGGAATGGAGCCTGAATCTACACTTTGTTCTAATTACCACAATGTGATATTGCTGGTTCTCAATTAGTATTGCTTAACAAATGACAAAGACTGCTATTGATATTCCCTCACACTTTTATCTTTAGTGACATACGCATATACTGTTAATGATCGTAGTTTTGTGCCTAATTGCTTCCGAGCTTACCGAAGGTAACGGAAGCATTGTGCTCACTTTTGAGAACGAAAAACTTTTATGTCTCCGATTTAAAAAATTCTTAGACAGAAATGCGTTTCAGACGTCATGGGAACAATTTGGTCTTGTGTCTGGCTGTCCGTCTGTGTGTCCTTGAATTTTGAAACGTCCGACGATAACTTGAGTAATTCTCGAATGATTTTGATGAAATTTGGTATACATGTTCATTTTACTAATGTTCAAGATGAGTTCGTTGGACAACGTTATCCGTCCAAGCGTTCACGCGTAACGTTCACGTAAACGTGAACTTCAAATTTAAAATTAGAAATTTAGGCCGGGGAAATATCAAACTTCATTTTTTCAATGAGACCAACATTTTTTTCAAATACAATATTTTACCAACAGCGACACCGCTATAAAGTGGTAAAGATTGCTAAAACTATTAATAGTTTTTAGAAAATAACCAATATAACAATAAAGTAATATAACAATAATGTTAATGTTAATTATATACAATATAACAGGGTGGGCCGAAAAAAATGATATTTTTTTTCTCGAACCGCTATAGTGCGGAAAACTTGCCCCCTACAATAAGAAGAAAAACGACGTAAATTTTTTAAAAATCGGTTGATGTCTTCCGGTCGCGCAGCGCACTAAAAGTTTATTAAAATTCACGAAATTGAACATTTTTCGTAATTTTTTTAATTTTTCTTAATATTTTACGATCAACACGCTATAGTTTTTTATGCTTATTTTATGGCTCAAAAAAGTAAAATAAATTTAAATATCATTAATACTTCAATGTTTTCCGGTCGCGCAATGAGTTCGAAAAACTGGAATTTACAACATTTTTGCGAGTTTCTTTGCCAAAGCTCTTTGCCAGTTTTGTCTGAATTATACGACCCAAAATTCACCAAGAGGTGGCTGCACATCGAGAAAACTGGTGTACCCATGAGAGGACACCGGGTGCCAAATTTTAGCTATATCGGTTGACACTCAGGTATCCCGACGGAGCATTGAAGTTTCCGAATTTCTAAAAAAAACTACAAAAATTATGTATATATGCGATTTTTTCGTTCATAATTTATTTTGCTGCGCATTTGAAATATATAGGCATTAATGGTAACTAATAACGTGCTTGATTAAAATAATAAATCAATATTAAATATTATTTTCTAATTAAATGCATTAAGTACATATACACACAATCAACCACCAAATGCAGTAGGCATCATCTACTTAATTTAACTCCCAGGTCATTTATGGTTTATGATAGTGGCTTAAAAATGTATTTTTAAGTTTATTTTCGAATTTTGTGTCATAAAAACATAATTTTTTTAAATAATCCAAATTTCAATTAACAATAACTACGGGAGACATACAGAGAAAAATACATCCCCGCATCGTATGTCTCCAGTAGTAATTGATAATTGTAATTTGGATTATTTAAAATTTAATCTTTCCGTAGTAATAAAAATACCAAATATTTAAAAATTGAATTTCTAATAGATGTACTAGGTACAGGTACTAATTGAGTACTTTACAATTATAAGCGTTAATTCTCGGTCTAGTTCTGTTGCCGTGAATATTTGGCTCTCTAGATTTGTAGAATAAGATTGAAAGCTTGGATTCGGGAATATGTATCAGTTACGACAGAGCAGAATCATTCTCCCGTATAGCTCAGATGGTAAGAGCACCTGTACGGATTAATAGGAGTTCCCGGGGTTCGATTCCCGGTGCGCGGGTGTATTTTTCTCTGTATGTCTCCCGTAGTTATTGATAATTGTAATTTTCAAAAAAATCCATAGATAAGGCATTAATAAAAATCCCGTCAAGTACTTGCCAGCAAATTACTAAAAGGGTTTCTTCGGTCATAAGAATTAATTATAATTATTATTACATATTTTTTAAATAAAAATATCTATTGTTCACTTTTAAAAATCAAGATGTGCATATATTATTATTGTTTACTATCTTCTTATGCGCTTATTGAATTATTTTAGGGGGGTAAGATGGCCGCCAATTTGGAAACAAAATATATTTTTGTGAACCAAATTTCAATACCTTTCAAATGATACCCAACTTCGATTTTTCAAATCACAAAAATTTTGGGGCCCCCTAGTTACGCCCCCCTAAAAATTCTAAAATTTTACTTTTTTTAAATCAACTCCTGGAAATTTTATTGGACTACAGAGATTTATATTTATGTATTTTTGCCTTATTTTAGGACCTATTCTAATGGGGTAGTGCAGGGGGGGGGGTAAATTTGGGTTTGTTTGATTTTTTTGGGGGGGTAAAATGGCCGCTATTTTGAAAATGCGATACTTATTTGTAATCTACATTTCAATACCTTTGAAATGATACCCACCTTGAAAATTACAAAAAATGTGAAATATTGCGCGGTGATCGCAATTGATCGCAGATTGCAGAAATTTGTAGTGTTAAAGTTCGCAAAGTTTAACTTATATATCAAATTTCAAGTCTATAGCGTCAATAGGTTGGGAGATATAATCCAAGTTGCGACGGACGGACAGACACACTACCAAAAGCATAAGGGTTTCTATGACGACCTCGAAACCCTAAAAATGACTAGACTGGAACAAAATGACTAAACCCCCCTTAAGAAAACATCTTACCAATGAATAATATCTTTAAATCATGCACACAAAAATTTTTTTTGTTTATTATTTTAATTAAGGACATTATTAGTGATTAAGGACATTAGCTTTTATTTACTCCTTATCTTTAAAAAAATTCTGTTTTTATGACACAAAAGTCGAAAATTAACTTAAAATTACATTTTTAAGCCACTGTCATAAACTATAAATGACCTGGAAGTTAAATTAAGTAGATGTTGCCTGCTGCATTTGGTGGTTGATTGTGTATATATATACTTAATGAATTTAATTAGAAAATAATATTTTTTTGGTTTATTAATTTATTCAAGCACGTTATTAGTTACTATTAATACCTATATATTTTAATTGCGCAGCAAAGTATATTATTAACGAAAAAATCGCATATATACATCATTTTTGTAGTTTCTTTTTTTTAGAAATTCGGAAACTTCAAGGCTTCGTCGGGATACCTGAGTGTCAACCGATATAGTTAAAATTTGGCACCCGGTGTCCTCTCATGGGTACACCAGTTTTCTCGATGTGCAGCCACCTCTTGGTGAATTTTGGGTCGTATAATTCAGACAAAACTGGCAAAGAGCTTTGGCAAAGAAACTCGCAAAAATGTTGTAAATTCCCGTTTTTCGAACTCATTGCGCGACCGGAAAACATTGAAGTATTAATGATATTTAAATTTATTTTAATTGTTTGAGCCATAAAATAAGCATAAAAAAACTATAGCGTGTTGATCGTAAAATTTTAAGAAAAATTTAAAAAATTACGAAAAATGTTCAATTTTGTGAATTTTAATAAACTTTTAGTGCGATGCGCGACCGGAAGACATCAACCGATTTTAAAAATGTTTACGTCGTTTTTCTTCTTATTGTAGGGCAAGTTTTCCGCACTATAGCGGTTCGAGAAAAAAAAATCATTTATTTCGGCCCACCCTAATATATTAAGTGGCTAATCAGCTGATCAGCGGGTTATCAAAATGTTTGGGCACTTCCAGACCACCTAGAGACATGCGGTTTTTTGAGTTTGGTCCCGAATCGGCCCAAACCGACTAGAAAAATCTGAAAAGTCGAATAAAATTATTTTTACCCTCCTTAAAAAAATAAAAATGGCGGACGCAAATTTAGGGTTTTCTTAAAAGGGCTATTACGCCTAAACGGTAAGTCCTATCGAAAAGCGGATAGCACCAGCGGTAACTGATTTTAAATGATTTACAAGTTTGGTCCTATGACATTTTGTCATACGACCAACGGTTCTACCTTAAATCGAGTAAATTTGATCATTTTTCGTAATTTTTTACTTTGAGCTCTCATAGCGATTATAGGCTAATTTAATTTTGGATTGGGATATTTAAACCTCACACTAATGCTCTTTAAAACGAGTATTTATTCTTTAAATTATCTGTATTTTGTGCCGAGAAAAATGAGTATATATATAAAGAAAAAAGAATTTAAAGTTCCGTAAATAACGCCATGTTTACGTTTTTAATAAATAATATGTAATAATTTATATAACCTTAGGTTTATTATTATGTTATAGTTAAAAACAAGAATAAATTAATATAAACAAATATTGAATAATAAAGTATGTTATTCGATAGGTAAAAGATAATAAATACATTAGTCTCTGCGTTAACAGACTTTGTAAACAAATGCCCCCTCTCTATCTCTGTCACTCTCCCTGACTCCAGTCTACGTTTGCATCCGTCGTGCACTGCACTCCTTCCCACACATTTTGTTATACTACCGACATGTATTAAGGTATAATTTTATTCTATGTTAACTATTTATTTCATTGTTTTTATTACCATATTATTGTTACTAGAATTGTTTTTAATAGGTTGTTAAATTCTATATTTTAGAAAATGTATTAGTTTATTTAAATGAATAAATTTAATTTAGTTAATTTATTTAATTTAATAATTTTTTACGATTTTTGTAGTACTCATACTACGGAAAGATTAAATTTTAATTTAAATCAAATTATAATTATTATTAACGACGGGAAACAATCAGAGAAAAACAAAAATCGAAA
>KZ652540.1:121611-155700 GCA_001010745.2 Gerris buenoi | reverse complement strand
TTAGATTCAAATCTGGTTTTTGTTTAAATTATTGTAAGACCCAGATTTTTTATATATTGGAAAAAAAAGGAACGGATTTTACAAATTAGAAATTATTTATTATTAGTATTCCATAAATAATTGTATTTCAATTTTTTATTTTGTAGTTAATGGAAAAGTTTGTGTTTGTGGATGAAATGACTGAAGATGACTTTAAAATAAAGTCGAAACGTCTCAGAATGTATATGTGATCTAAAAATTATTATCCTTACACCTCTACAGCCATCAAATTATCATCGTCATATAACTTATAAGGGTGTATTACTAGTCAAGTATTAATTATTAAATTTATATTTAATACTTTACTTTATTTAAATGAATGTTTCACTATATTTATATGAATGTTTATTTAGGGTAATTTATAGTTTAGTTGTGTCTTTTAGATGGTAACGAAGTCCTTAATATGGCAAATTATTTCGACGACAATGTTTTCTTTTCTGTATGATGTTCTTAGCTAAATTTATATATACAATTTTATAGATGAAGGTGATCCATTGATTATACAATTATTATTTCTCCTTGACTTTAACCACTTATTTTTCAAATAATCTCGAGTACTAATAAAGAATAAAATAAATTGATAGGGGTTCTATATTTATTTTTATTATTCTGTAATAAAACTAATCAAATATAATTAAATTTATTTCATGACAGAGTCTACAATTTACTGTAATATATTAACACTGTGACACAACCAGCGATTCCTAGCATGAACCTCACGCTTACGACCATCGGTTCTACCTTAAATAAAGTAAATTTGATCAATGTTTGCTACATTTTTGACTTGGGGCTCTCATGCGTGATCAATCATTGTCCGATTAATTTTCGATTCGAGTGCTTAAACCTCACACTAATGCTAATTATAATTAAATCGGGTATTTATAATTCCAAATATTCTATTAATTTGGCCAGAGTAAAAAAGTACCTCCTGAAGTACTTTTTTTAGTGAGCAATATCTCTAATATTTTAAGGCATATCTGAAATAAGTATCCTAATATTTCATTCAAGTTAGAAAACCATCTTTGTTATATATTATCAGAGTTCATTAGAAATAAATCCCAGGACCAAACATTATCTTTTGTTGGTGCGTGGATCTCAGGAACATGTCCTAAGCCCCGGCCAATTTACATCATAGTAAATACAAGTTTTGGTACCATCTAAGAGGGTTACAATTGCTTAAACACGGAATATTGTTTACGATCCATTACTACACAGTTAATAGTATTTTGTGTAATATAGTGTTTGTTTTTAGGATTACGTTTTAGTTTTAGGTGTGGCCTAGCTATATGTTTCCCCCGGATGCCGAGGAAATTCTTATTAAGGGAGTTACATTTTATCCTCATTTTTTTATCATTTTGGAAGAAGTCCTGCGTTATTGTGGGAGGACCCAATTTCAAGTAATTTATTTAATTTAATGTTAAGCAATTTTTATATTTTCTATATTAAGCTAAACAATTAATTAAGTATAAAGTATTATATTTAATGAAATAGCCTACTCAGTTAACCAATATGGTAGTAGATATAAAATAGTAATAATATACAGCCACTGATTGCAAGCATTACCTTGTATAACAATAAAGCACATGATTGGATGCGAGAAAGCTATGTGCCATACTAATTGGCAGTCTATTTTGTTCTCTTTTTAGTGTATTTTTTAATAAAAGTTTGACTCTATTTTATTTCTTTTTTTTTAATTAATTTTTCACATTTTATCTTGAAATTTGTTCTTACCTCACGTAGCTGTCAGTTAAGGCCATCGTTAAATGTCGAAAATTAATTTTTTACGAGTATTCTAGAATTCGACCCACAAAATTTGTGTTTATTATTAGTTATTTATTAATTATAGTGTTTATCGAATAAAAGTAATCAATTTCTATCACCAATGACTGATTACTATAGTGTCATCTGGAACTAACTGCTAGAGGTTGCTCGTTGCTCTACCCTACAGAAGTCTTTACCGTGTAGCCCCGTGAATCTAGAGGTAGACATAGCTCCAAGGTTATAAGAGGAGAAACAGGATTCTAACAGAGCTTTCTCTACCCTACAGAATAATAAATCATTTAGAATTTTTTGATTTATTAATATTTAAGTGCCTTCCAAGAATATGTGGTCGGCAAAGTTTGTCTACGGGGAATAAACTTGCTTACTGCGGTCCATGGCCCACTCAATAAGGCGGACAAGGTGATTTTTTATGATCCTGAGTACAAAATTAGCTGGTAGACTTAAAATCAAGTTGATGTTTGTTTGTCACTTAATAGTCACTCAAATAATTCTTCTCTATTAAAGTGATCACCTAACTTCAGTCAGATTATCAAGTTTTGACTTTTGACAGCGCGAGAAAATCTGTGAGGAGACAATGAGAAGTCAGGATTTTGAATTCTAGAAGGTCGGGCCAACTTGGCAAAGAAAAATGTCACCGACCCACTCCTCCTACAGCCTAGTGGCTTTATTTTTTTCATCATTTTGGTTGGCCAATCTGAGTGTCAAAAGTCAAAACTTTAGATAATATAACTGTAGAACAAACTGACTTCAAATTAATTTTTGGTTTATTAATTAACTAAGTTTGTACTTAAAATTATAAAAATCATCCTGTCTATCAGTCATTTTCTTTTTATAATGGGCGGTCTAACAGTCTTCTTTTTGCTTCCGAGCTTACCGAAGGTAACGGAAGCTATGTGATCGTTCTGAAGAAAGAAAAAAATTTTAGGTCTCCGATTTCAAAAATTCCAAGACAGAAATCCGTTTCAGACATCAGGGAACATTTTTGGTTCCGTGTCTGTCTGTCGGTCTGTCGGTCTGTCGGTCTGTCGGTCTGTCGGTCTGTCGGTCTGTCGGTCTGTCGGTCTGTCGGTCTGTCACAAATATTTGCGAACCACCATATCTTAAAAACTACACGTCCAATTTTAATGAAATTTGGGTGGTAGGTCATACTTAGCCCATTGTTGGTCCCATATAAGTTTCAACCTTCTGCGCTTATTTGTTTATCTTCCACATGCACACAAACATACATTTATTTTCAGCCATATCTTTAAAAGTAATCATCTGATTTTTATGAAATTTTTATGGTTTGTCGAAAGTAGCCTGCAGATAGCACCTGCCTAATTTCAACCTTCTGCGCACTTCAAATCGTACTAAATTAATATGTCTTATACTACAAAGCCGCATGGCTCACTGACTCACTGACTGACATTAATGTTTACCCACTTCCAGAAGAGCTAGAGACTTGCGGTTTGCGCCATTCGACGCGCAACGTCCACATTGTGAACCAAAATAATTATAAAAAGTTCACTTTTCCCCCTCCTTCCACCCTTAAAAAAATAAAAATGGCCGACTTGATTTTTAAGCTGGTTTGAGGGCTTATTGCAGCTAAACGGTAAGTCGTACTAGAAAATGGATAACACAAGTGGTAACTGATTTTAAAAGATCTACAACTTTAGTCCTATGAGTTTTTGTCGAATCATCATCGGTTGTACCTTAGATGGTGATAATTTTGTTATTTTTTGGTTTTATTTTTTTCCATTTTTGTCTTTGAATGGCCATAGATTCTATAATAGTTGGCCGATTTTATTTCTGATTGCGGCGATTGAATCTCACACTAATGCTCTTTAAATTGAGTATATTTTATTTCATTAGTTCATCCTACTTGCTGAGAACATGAGAGTAAACTTTTTCCCGTGCGCCGTGTCACGTGACCACTTTTTTTGGTTTTTAATATTGTGTCGTATATCATTTTAAAGGCCTTGATATGTACATTAAAGCTATTTTATTTGTTGATTTTTTAAAAATTTTGTGCATGTACTTTTGTACCGATTTATAATTTTGTTGTAGGTTAATGGGTTTAAATACTTTTTTGATATTAGGTTTTTTATTTCTAAGTATTTATTAGTTAAATTAATGCCCTTTTGTATTGTTTGTTTTTTAAAAATATAATTTTGGTACCTTTAGAGTACAGGGGTACAAATGTTAAAGTTAATCTTTTATAGTGTGATGTATATCGTTAAAAAGCTCTTGCATCGTAGATTAATTTTTGTTATATTATATTTTGTGTTATTTTTAGTTTAAGGGGGGGGGGGGGATAAAAAAACCTGTTTAAGGCTGGGCCACACCTGTCCGCACTGTGCCCGCACCGTATGACGGCCGTGTGTAGGCCGTGTGTTGTCCTAAGGAAATGTCAAAAGTAAACAAAAATAATCCAAATGTCGGTGAGAGCACGGTGCGGAAAGGTGTGGACCATGCCTTACATTTCCTTAGGTTTATTCCTCACCGAGTGTTGCCCAACACACGGCCGTCATACGGTGCGTGCACGGTGTGGACAGGTGTGACCCGGCCTTTGTACAGAGGTTTCTACGATTTGATTGCAGTTTTATATTTTTTATTAAATAAATTATAGATGCGCTAACTTTTGGCGCTTGTTGGAGGCTTTGTTTCTTTAACAAATGTTTAAACTTCTCCGATTTTATTAAATATTTACTGGAACAGTGCCGCGCGGTTCCAACTTTTTGATATTTATTGTATTTTTCTTAATTTGGTATTTTCTTTGCGAGGAAGCTATGTGCCACATTAATTGGCAGAGTATTTTTTAACAGCTTGTGCAATTCATGTCCCATGGTGGAAATACCCAACCACATAATATTCTTGGGGGACACTCTGGTACACACAAATATCAATCTAGTGAAGATGGAATAACTTATTACTAATTTAAATAATTTTAAACACAATCGTATAATACATAAAACTTATTATTTAATCGATATAGCTAGTATTTCCTTAATAATTATGTTTTACTGATAAATTTATTAACAGATAAATATGTCTGGTGTTGAAGTGGCCTCAACATAGTACCTGCTATTAATTCTCAAGTGAAGTTTAAGTTAAGAGTTCGACCAACTTGTGTTTAAGTTTAATAATGACAGTTACAGTCTATTTTCCAAACAGCTGATTTGTACAAGAATTTAAAGTAACCATTTTCTTGGAAATATAACTTGCTTTAAGTTTCTTGTTGTTCCATCACGAGATTTTCATTATTATAATGATTAATGTACTGAATTTCTTGTATTTTCGAGAAATTCTCTCTTAGTTTGGAAGCACCTTGAACATTTTAGTTTATCATTATCAAATGTTTATTAACAACTTAAAACAGTTTAATGAAACTAAAACTAAATTAAAACAGCTTAATGTAACTTAAAGTAACAACTTAATAACTAGCAAGATATTGAAACAGTAATTTCTGGAAAACGTTTGCTATTTTTTATTAATTAGAGGAAACTTTATCCGCTAAAGTGTATACACTAGTGTGTGGGTATCTATACAGATTTAAACTAGTAATTACTAGTCTAAAAAACTTCATGAGACGATGTTTAAATTTAAAACATTCAAGAAATAATATATAACATATTAAGGTCATATCTTGCTTAGTTACCCGTCTGCCTGTGTGTTTTTTTTTGTTGTTTTTTTTTCACAAAAACATAACTCAAAAAAGGTTTGAGGTATTGTGTGGAATGTGGAAACTTAATCCAGACCGAACTGTTCTTGAGTTTTATGTTTTTGTAAAAAAAAAAACATGTACAGACAGACTGACGGAAAACTGAGCAAGATTGAACCATAGATCTTATGTTATTTCTTGAATGTTTTAACATAACAAATCATATACTGAAGATTGGACTAGTAATTTTTTTTCCGGAGGGCATTTACACCCGAAGACGCAGGTCACTTAGGTGGGCTCATTGAAGAAACCCGGGTTAGGAATCAACTCTTCTCAACTCAACTCAACTCTTCGAACCTTCGTTTGAATCGAACCAAGAGTGTAGACCATAGATTCATTAGGGCCGAAACCTGGTGGCGCTACTCTTTGAGCATTCACCCATTTATTTAAGCAATGCTAGGTGAAGATTGAGGAAGGGGCGCCGGGAAGAGAACCCTGAACTCACGGTCAAGTGAGCAACCGTCCTACATTTGACCACGCCCGATGCTGTTTTACTTTCCTGATCGAAAGGCAAGCTCTCTTTACTCCGAGTTACTTAGGCCCCGGACTAGTAATTACTAGAGATCCTGAAAATAATGAGAGAGTATTGTGATATCGTAAACATTCGTATTTATTATTATAATGGATTTAAAAGTTGTAAGGTCCCTTTAATGAATGTATGTCTGCCATGAGTGCAGACTAAACTACTGAACTTCAGTGATGAATTTGCTGAAGAAAATCCCAGGTGCTACGTTCTGATCAGCACTATATTAGGTTTTGGTATAAGAAGGGGACTGGTATAATAACATACCTCACCTCACTGGGATTTGAACCTGGTACGATGCAATTTACCCTTATTTCAGGTGATTTTCCACTCTTGACTTAACTATGGTCCACTTTTGGTATGAACTTACAGTAACATTGCGTTTAATATAAACTCTGATAATTTAAAAATCGCATTATTGCGCTCAATAGTAATGGACAATTAGCACAAAAGTAGAATATGTGACTGGTTTTACGTTTTAAAATTTGAGTCACGGAAAATTGTATCCAAGAATATGTATACATATACATCAAGCTAAAAAAAAAATACCAGTTTTAAAGTAATACTCGTAAAATAGTAATAAAAAATCGACACTAACAGAGTTCAGTAAGGAAGTAATATTGGTAAATGCCTACTTCATCTGTCGATTCGACTACTTTGAGAGTACGTACACTGCTTGAAGTAAGTTGTAAACTTAGTTTTTATTACGTAAGTCTACTTAGAGGCACTACTAAACCACCGATCCGTTACCCCACCATAAAATAAATATACTTTAGCCAATATAATTGCGTAATTTGATCTTCGAAAAGTAATTTTACAGAATTTGTTAATTTATTTATCATTATCTTTTTTATAACACTATCCTTCTTTCTTATTTTATTTACTTCTGAGCTTACCGATTGTAACAAATTTATGTGATCATTCTGAAGAACGAATATTGTTCTCTGACTTCAAAAATTCCTTGACCGAAATACGTTTATCCGTGACATCAGGGAGTATGTTCTGTCATAAGTCCATCTGCCTGACTTAAGGTAATTCAAAATGTTTACATATAAACATAACTTTAAAAAAAGTCTTGCCACATTTTAATAAAATTTTGATGAAAGGTCATAATTTAAGTCAGCTTCCTACACGAAATCACGAAAGCAACGTGTCTTTGCATGGGTTAGAAACGTTTGACGATAAATTTAGTAAAATTTAGTAGACATTCGGTCCACTTTCTCATTTTACCAAAGCTCATAACGAATTCGTCGGACAACGTTATCCGCCAAAGAGTTCACGCACAACGCACATTTTAAATCGGAATTTTAAGACAGGAAACATTCTCAGCAAGAGATATGCAAGACAATATTTATGATATTAGAACTAAATCTCAATTAAGAAGAAGAAAGTAGAGAGAAAGTACTTAATTAGTACCTGTACTGTGTACGGTCTAGTTCTAATGTTAGTTGGTAATGTATGTATTTAAACTTTCCGTAGTATGAATACTACCAAAAACTTAATAATTGCATTTCTAATTGATTGTACAAGGTAGAGGTACTAATTGAGTGATTACTTTATAATTATAAGCCTTAATTCTCGGTCTTGTTCTAATGTCATAAATATTGACTTACTAAACTTGTAGAAATATTGAAAGCTTGGATTCGGGACTTGTTATCGGCTACGGCAGAGAAAAATCATTCTCTTGCGTAGCTTAGTTGGTTAGAGCGTCTATACTGGAAATATAGGAGGCCCGTTGCGTTGCGTTGTTCAAGTCACGGCGCTGGAGTCTATTTTTCTCTGTCTGTCCCCCAGTGTTAATAATAATTAGAATTTGATTTAAATTAAAATTTAAACTTTCCGTAGTATGAATACTACCAAAAACTTAAAAATTGAATATTTTTTTACGTAAAAAAAGTAACAGTTTTAAAGGGGGGGGGGGAGAGGGGGGGAATTAAACAAATTAGACAATAATGGCTCGTAAAATTAAAACATCATTAATACACGTGATAGGAAATGAGGAACCCACGTGCCTCACTCTAACTTGAAAGTATAAATATATTCTAATAAATTTCTTTATTGATTTTCAATAAAGAAGTCCTAAATTATATTGACAAATTTAAAATAAATAAATGACTATGAGTAATTATGCTTAGCAACAAATCAAATTACAATTGACAATTATCAAAACAGGGGAAAGCTTTTTCAATTCTAAACGAGACTGGTATTTTCATATATAAACTCTCGATTGTTTAATTAATATGCGATAAAATCATTTTGTCGAGGAAACTCAATTTAGCAATTAAAGAGCAGATAAGTATCATTGAATATTTATTTAAAATTAAACTTAATCAGACTCAATTAATTGCTTCCATATGCGGGAAAAGTAAATTAAAATAAATGTATTTTTGCTTTTTCAATAATTTAATTTTGTAACGTGTGTGTTCTAAACAAATATAATTATTAAGGCCTAACTTTATTCTTTTTTTGCTACATACGCTTAAATTAAATATACGATTTCAAAATATAATTGGATTAAATCTGGTTTTGACTAAACATTTAAACGAACATCTGGAGATTTTATTTTTTTAAAAACAATCAATTGATAAAACGAAATACTTCGAGAAAGTTCCATCATATGCCTCTACACTCTACCTACATCTACATCGTCTGATATCTTTGCCTTATTTTTGGCTCACGAGTAACATGCTAACTATACATAAATGGAAATCGTTCTGACATCACAAAATGATGCTTGGTATTTTTCATAATATCTATTATTATATATTTATTATTGTTTTTGCTATCTATTATTATATAATCTATTATTAAGTTTTATATTATCTATTATTATATATATATTATTAAGTTCTATACTATCTGTTATTATATATCTATTATTATATTATCTATTATTATATATCTATTATTGTTTTATATTATCTATCATTATTATATCTTATTAAGTTTTATATTATCTATTATTATATATCTATTATTAAGCTTTATATTATCCATTATTATACATCTATTATTACGTTTTATATTATCTAATATTATATATCTATTATTAAGTTTTATATTATCTAACATTATTTATCTATTATAAGGTTTTGTGTTATCTATTATTATATATCTATTATTAAGTTCCATCATGCCTCTACATCGTCTGATATCTTTGGCTGACAAATAACATTCTAACAACACGTAAATTCAAATCTCTATGACGTCACAAAATGAAACAAATTACTGCTTGGTATTTTGGATCTTCAGTCTAATCTTTTCCTTAACAATAAGCTTCAAATTTGCAATGTAATGTTTAAACCAGCTAGGACTCCTTAGAAAGTTTAGGGAAGCACTAAGCCTTATAATTCCCATCGAGTCTAAATCCTTACAAAAATAATTTGTGCTCAATTTGCGTTTCTAGCCTTCACCTCCACGATGAACTAAAGTTACATTAAAATCGTCGTGAAGTGGAAGTTTAGACCTCTTGTACAACTTCCATACTCGCAGTCAAAGCTAGCACATCCTTTTAGACGTCTCAAGAAACATTGGTCTAGAAGTCTCTTAATTTTTTTTTTAAAGTGGTCTAAAGTCTCTTCAAATTTTTAATTTTATCTTAATATTTAATGTTAATGTTATGGCAAAGATGCTAATGTTATTTATTATTATTGTTTATATTTGTTGCTTCCGAGCTTACCGAAGGTAACGGAAGCTGTGTGATCGTACTGAAAAACAAAAATATTTTGTATCTCCGATTTCGAATATTCGAAGACAGAAATACGTTTCACATTAGCTGGGAACATTTTTTGTTCTTTGTTCCTTGTCTGGTTTTCGCTCAATTTTTGCGAAGCAACATATCTTAAAAACTGTACGCCCGATTTTTATGAAATTAGGTCATAATTAGCCCATTGTTGGTCTCATATAACTTTCAAACTTTTGCACCCATTTTTTTTATCTTCAAAAACGTACATTTATGTACACCTATATTTTCAAAGTCGAACTCATCTGATTTTTATGAAATTTGGATGGTTTGTCAAAAGTAGATCGCAGGTAGCACCAGATTAATTTTGACTGTCTACGTTCTTTAACTTTTGTTTTATTATTATACTTTAGTTCATATAAAAAATCAAAACAATTTCAACATATTAAAAATAGTGAGGTAAAGAGCTTCCTCGCATCCTGTCACGTAATGTCTTGGAATTTTCGATAGCGGAGACATCAAATATTTTTTGCTCTTCAGAACGACCACATAGTTTCCGTTACCTTCGGTTAGCCCGGAAGCAAAACCACTCGGACGCAGGGGACCTAAAAAAGCTGTATCCAGTAATATCATTTTTTTGCCCTAAAAAAGTATCAATAATAATTCCTTCAAAATATTATGCACCAAACGATGTTTTATAAATAGTTAGTGGCAACACATTCGAATAACCTTTATATTATTTGTTGATTTATGTATATTATACTACTTGCTTTTTTATTATAATTTTGGTTTGAACTTAGTATTTNCCGCACCTTCCCGTGGAGCGCTAGTAGTCTAACACAGGTAGATAAAGAGGGGAGTTGGAAATCTTTCCGTTTAAGGATTCTATGATCGCTGGAGTAAACGATAGATATAGATGTTTTGATTTATTGGGACATCTTTGACTCATTAATCAATTGTTTATTTTTATTTGAGTAAATTTAAAATGTGTATATACAATAATTTCTGATTATAATATAAGTTGTCGCCTGTTAATGTTTATTTTAACAAATCCAAATAATAAAGCAGATTCCTTGGTATGATGCTCTCATTCGACACTCATCGGCCGAAAATTGGTTTGTCCCAATTAGAAAATTGGTATGTCCAAGGAGATTTGTGTTTTCTTTGAGAAAAAACATGACGAGGGAAGTTGGATTGACGTGAAAAATATAAAAATCCGCTTTTACATTTAAGGAGAAAATTTATTGGAGAAATACGATTTTAAGGGTCCTGATTCTTAGGAGGGAAAACGAGCGTCAAGGGGAAACTGACGTCTCGTGGTTATCCGGAGTATTCCCTTGGTTGTCTGGACGGTCTTCCTGCTTTAGCCGCAGTGCAATTAGTCCGAGGCTAGGGGTGGATATATACCGTGACCGGCACGGCAAACCAGTTCTAATTACTAGCGGACAGGGACTTTACCCTTCTCGCGCCTTCCTCTCCCTTACCATCTGGTTTAGCTTCCAAGCAATCCCAAGATACAGGGGAAAAGGCTTTCCTCATTCCTTTCTGCAAAAACCAATCCAATTGGTTGAAAAAGAAAAGGGAGAAAAAAAACCCTCCTTCTCCTATGTCAATCCTGATTGGATGTTTTAGAATTCCAAGGACTTGTATAAAGAAGGATTGCTTCTAAACTTAAAAAAACAAAATAACTCCCTTTTAAATCTTATCTTTAATAAGTTTGCTTTTAGTAACATGAAATATCTTGTGATTTTTTCGACGAATTTTATCTTTTTGAAAAAAAAAAAAAACTATTCAGCCAAAGCTTTAAAGATCGAAGAGATAGACTGGCAACGCTGATTATGGGACCATTTCTAAATTTTACATTACTAGCTCGTGTAATCCTTTAACATAAACCTTACTAATACTTATATGATATTTACTAATACCAATAGAGTACTACTTTTACTAAAATAAAACATATAACAAGGTTCAACGTAAGGTCTAATATCCTAGTATAGAAATCACGCAGTTAGAATTATTTATTTAGAAAAATAACCTTTAGAAGGAGACTCACATTTTCAAGGAATTATTTTTTATCATAATAGTTAACTATTTTTATTGCCGATCAGCAAAATTTAATAGGTACAGGTATGGAGTTACGCAGGATAGTATGGTTGCTATAAAAAGCAAGTTGATACGAAGTACCTAAATATAGCTCCGATCAATATAATATTATTAGTTTTCAGAAAATCGTTAATGCCGAGAGGGCGATTTGTTCCCGTTTGGAATTAAAGTGTAATAAAATTCCTGAGCTCGATTCATCCCCAAAATACTGTTGGTAGAAGACATATTACCCTTAAAATATTTTCTTAATGTGTTAATTTAGTCGTTTATCTTAGATTTAATCGTATACTAGTTAGAGCTAGCTGAAGAACCATTAAGATGCGGTTTTATCTTAAAAATAATTTGAAATAGTGAATAAAACCATATTATCTCATATAATATAAAATATGTTATAAAGAAAATGCGTGGTAAATATAGAGTTAACAACACTGTTATCAATCAACAGAGAGAAGGAAGGTTATTAAATGGTAGGACTAAGGGCTCAAGTAATCCCCTTCTCTCTTCTCCATCGTGGCAACCCTGCTTTTCAAAACCTCACGCTCAACCTAGGTTAATTTAAGGTTAAAACTGTTAGGTTGGTAATACCGGTTGTTGGGAATTACCCCCAGGTTGACTGGATCAAGGCAGTTCAGAGCTAAACCTTCCCCTACTTTATAAACTTAAAAGCAAACCGACCTCTATAGAAACGACCGATAAAGTAGATTACAAAGCTTGCCACTAGATCGCACCACTCTATATACGCTATAAACTATTAAACTTTGAAGAAATAATCATTTTATAATAATACCAAGCAAATAAATGAAACAAAAGCAAGTTTTCCATGTTAGAGTCTAAGAATAATAGAAAATAAGTGGATGCTGTGTATTATAGACTTTTTATAGAAGGTTAAATCATGTTGTTTGATTTTGTTGATGACGGCAATCGGGTAGTTAGTGCCGGTTCAATTTAATCGATGAGTTTTCTCTTGTATGTCCAGTATAAGTGGTCATTCTGGCGCAGTCAAGTAGTCAGCAGGAGTAGATGTAAAATGGGTTTGGGACAGCGTAGCAGTTTGGAAAAGAACAAATGTGTTGGAAGAGAGTGGACCGCTCGAGCACGCTAACCCGTTCTGTAATTTCTAGACTACTACAGTTTCTAGGGGCCTCACAAGCCAGTTTTCCGACCCATCAAAGCCGACGGGGAGGAAAACCCCACCCGTTTTCCCCCGGGCGGACTTGGTAATGACCCGTGACAAAGTCACTCCAGCACCTCCCAACATGAAGTGAGAGGGACGACTTGTTTCACTCCGGACTTTAAAACTGAGGCCGGATTTGTGATAATGTCGCTCAGGCCAAACATAGGTCAATCGCGATAAACAGCCTATTTCACTCCCCGCTACCATTGTATCCGCTTCACGACGCCATTATTCGGATTAACAAAGTCCTCTGCCTCAACTCTAAACAGCTTCTAACTATTCCGTTAGCTTAGCATTCAATGGAATCTCCCAGCCTGACACTTAGGCTAAATTATTATGCATAATTTCTGACCGCTAAGTAAACAGGAATAATTTTAACTCGACGTTTACATACAATTTTAATTAACCGGTGATATATTGTATTTATTCGATAGAGTAAACCAGGGGTATCCAACTCCAGTATTCTAGAGGTGTAAGAGCACTAGCGGGAAGATGGTGGTTAAAATTGTAAACTACTTATGATCTTTTGACATTTATACTATATTGTAAATAAACAATAAAAAAAATAACAGCCTCGGTGGCCGAATGAGATGCGCGATCGCCTAAAATGCGAAAGTTCCCGGGTTCGATTCCAAGAAAATGACCAAATTAAACATTAATTTGTTTCTTTGAATTAAAAAGCTCGAAATCTTTTGAATGGTGTAAAAGATTTAGTTACAACATTAACAGCACCTTCCCGTGGAGCGCTAGTAGTCTAACACAGGTAGATAAAGAGGGGAGTTGGAAATCTTTCCGTTTAAGGATTCTATGATCGCTGGAGTAAACGATAGATATAGATGTTTTGATTTATTGGGACATCTTTGACTCATTAATCAATTGTTTATTTTTATTTGAGTAAATTTAAAATGTGTATATACAATAATTTCTGATTATAATATAAGTTGTCGCCTGTTAATGTTTATTTTAACAAATCCAAATAATAAAGCAGATTCCTTGGTATGATGCTCTCATTCGACACTCATCGGCCGAAAATTGGTTTGTCCCAATTAGAAAATTGGTATGTCCAAGGAGATTTGTGTTTTCTTTGAGAAAAAACATGACGAGGGAAGTTGGATTGACGTGAAAAATATAAAAATCCGCTTTTACATTTAAGGAGAAAATTTATTGGAGAAATACGATTTTAAGGGTCCTGATTCTTAGGAGGGAAAACGAGCGTCAAGGGGAAACTGACGTCTCGTGGTTATCCGGAGTATTCCCTTGGTTGTCTGGACGGTCTTCCTGCTTTAGCCGCAGTGCAATTAGTCCGAGGCTAGGGGTGGATATATACCGTGACCGGCACGGCAAACCAGTTCTAATTACTAGCGGACAGGGACTTTACCCTTCTCGCGCCTTCCTCTCCCTTACCATCTGGTTTAGCTTCCAAGCAATCCCAAGATACAGGGGAAAAGGCTTTCCTCATTCCTTTCTGCAAAAACCAATCCAATTGGTTGAAAAAGAAAAGGGAGAAAAAAAACCCTCCTTCTCCTATGTCAATCCTGATTGGATGTTTTAGAATTCCAAGGACTTGTATAAAGAAGGATTGCTTCTAAACTTAAAAAAACAAAATAACTCCCTTTTAAATCTTATCTTTAATAAGTTTGCTTTTAGTAACATGAAATATCTTGTGATTTTTTCGACGAATTTTATCTTTTTGAAAAAAAAAAAAAACTATTCAGCCAAAGCTTTAAAGATCGAAGAGATAGACTGGCAACGCTGATTATGGGACCATTTCTAAATTTTACATTACTAGCTCGTGTAATCCTTTAACATAAACCTTACTAATACTTATATGATATTTACTAATACCAATAGAGTACTACTTTTACTAAAATAAAACATATAACAAGGTTCAACGTAAGGTCTAATATCCTAGTATAGAAATCACGCAGTTAGAATTATTTATTTAGAAAAATAACCTTTAGAAGGAGACTCACATTTTCAAGGAATTATTTTTTATCATAATAGTTAACTATTTTTATTGCCGATCAGCAAAATTTAATAGGTACAGGTATGGAGTTACGCAGGATAGTATGGTTGCTATAAAAAGCAAGTTGATACGAAGTACCTAAATATAGCTCCGATCAATATAATATTATTAGTTTTCAGAAAATCGTTAATGCCGAGAGGGCGATTTGTTCCCGTTTGGAATTAAAGTGTAATAAAATTCCTGAGCTCGATTCATCCCCAAAATACTGTTGGTAGAAGACATATTACCCTTAAAATATTTTCTTAATGTGTTAATTTAGTCGTTTATCTTAGATTTAATCGTATACTAGTTAGAGCTAGCTGAAGAACCATTAAGATGCGGTTTTATCTTAAAAATAATTTGAAATAGTGAATAAAACCATATTATCTCATATAATATAAAATATGTTATAAAGAAAATGCGTGGTAAATATAGAGTTAACAACACTGTTATCAATCAACAGAGAGAAGGAAGGTTATTAAATGGTAGGACTAAGGGCTCAAGTAATCCCCTTCTCTCTTCTCCATCGTGGCAACCCTGCTTTTCAAAACCTCACGCTCAACCTAGGTTAATTTAAGGTTAAAACTGTTAGGTTGGTAATACCGGTTGTTGGGAATTACCCCCAGGTTGACTGGATCAAGGCAGTTCAGAGCTAAACCTTCCCCTACTTTATAAACTTAAAAGCAAACCGACCTCTATAGAAACGACCGATAAAGTAGATTACAAAGCTTGCCACTAGATCGCACCACTCTATATACGCAAAGCGCTGTTGGTGGTTCGTAAATGTTGCTTATAATTATTTTTCAATACTTTGAATGTAGCCTCGGGGTTTAAGTATATAACTTTTTATATTTTATATTCTTTTTATTTGTTATTATCTTCCTTTGTTAAATTAGAATTACCATGCTGAAGAGAGGGTTTGATTGAGGTAAACTTTGTTTTCTAAATAAAATTAAGTAGATAAATTGAACTAAATTCAAACTTTATCCGGCATTGTTTGAACTGTGAGCTAAAATAAATAACACTGTGTGTTAGTAATATTATAAGAATCCTTTCTATTTTAAACTATAAAGTTTAAATAATAATATTCTGACGCATGTAAACACAAACTCAGTATAGTATACAAAAACACTTTTTGTATACTACGTTTTTAAATTTTCTGTAGATCGCTCCCATTTACTCCTATATGTATCGGCAGTGGCTCAGGATTCTGTGGCCGGGGTACAAGTTTCCTGTGTGAAACAGGCTAAACAAGAAAGAAACTAAAAATATGAATAAACAATACAAAAACATATTTTGCTAAACTGTAAATCTTTAATTATTAAGACAAAGGTATAGATTTAAAAAAAAAAAAAAAAAAAAAAAAAAAAAACACTTCATTTAGAATTTGATGAGTTCTTACATGCTTGTTTTGTATGCCAAATTTAAGGTTTATCCAGCTAATGGAGAAATCTACTACAACAGTGTCATCCATTACACATAAGTAGGTCTCCAGAAGCTGTTGTGTCACAGAGATAGTTCGACGTACTGTAATATGTTTTTTTTATGTTGCCTGAAAAATAGCTACGTGCATAATAGATATTAACATGATAATTACAAAACATGATTATTAGTGTTCAACAGGAGATAATTTTATTTGAGTACGTTTATCAACATGCTGATTGCATACTAAATTACAAGTTTAACAATAAATAAATAATTACAATCACCTAAGGATCAACAGCTTATTTTCTCATATAAGTAGTTTGCATTCTGATTTATAAAGTCGATTTTGATGAATTTACATTATGTTAGGTTCCTTAGCCAAAAAAGTGATTCTTAAAAAATGTCTGTCTGTTGCCCGCAGTCTGTCGTATTTAGTTCTCTAGCCAATTTTAGTTATTTTAAGGATTTGCACTTTTTTAGGTCCTTCGAAACTCCCCAAAACCCTTCCTATGATGGTTGATTGTAGCCAAGTCTTTAAGCAAAATCCTGCGGGAGCACTTGATGCAAAAAATCATGTTTTTCTTTAGAAGAAAAAGCACGAGGATTTTTCTTCCTGGTTTACATTTGAGCTTTTGTTTTCCAGTTCTAATTTCAAGATAATCTGGCCTCTACAAACCTCCTTTCTCCTGTAGTTTTCTTCATCTATTTTTTTTTTTTTTTTTTTTTTTTTAATAAAAAATCTTTAATGCATATTTTTCTCTTAAACCCCTTTTTGTCTTTTTATGGATCATAATGTGACTGAACTTATAATTTCAATTTTTAGTTTAATTTATAAAAATGTGTTTTTCCTATGCATCTCAGTAAAAAAAAAAAAAAAAAAAAAAAAAAAAAAGTAAGGCGCGCTTCACGTAAGTACATGAGGCGATAATCGCTGGTTTCTGTACGACTTAGTTTAAATTATCAGGTGTAATAAGTTGCATATTTTTTTTCTACACTTCGAGACCTTTAAATTGATGTATAACATGCCATGTTAAATAAAAACTTTTTTACTCACCCGCCATATTGGCCGCCATCTTTAAAATATTAAGTTTGTTATTTTATTAGTTGCATATTCTTTTTCTACACTTCAAGACCTTTAAATTGATGTATAACATGCCATGGCAACTAAAACTTTTTTAGTCACCCGCCATCTTGAAAATATTAAGTTTGTTATTTTATTAGTTGCATGTTCATTTTCTACACTTTAAATTGATGTATAACATGCCATGGTAACTAAAAACTTTTTTTTGTCACCCCCCATATTGACCGGGCCGCCATCTTGAAAATATTAAGTGTAGGAACTCCAAAATCTAGTTTATCTAAATATTTCTTATTAACTTGCAAATTTGACTATTTTGGATTGAAAGTGACCATTAAATGAAAATTACCCATATCAAACATCTTTTGGCTGCACTGTCTTTTAAGGGCTTTGCTTAAAAACTTTGTTTTAAAGGTTTTAGGCATTAAATCATCTTGCACGGTTCTGGGTGTATTTTTACTGATTTTTTTCTTCCTCCTTTTAACATTAATTTTAATGATTTGAATCTCAGGCCGTAAATTTCCATTAATTTCAGCTTCCTTCATATTTTAGATATTGGTACAATGGAAGAGAAGATTGAAAAATATGACAAACTTCTTTTATATATTAAGACTAAATTTAAATCTAATAATAACTTTTATACACATAAAAGTAATAACTGTTTGTTTTCGATTTTCAGAAAAGATATATGTATCTAGATCAATATCTCGGAAACTTGATTTTTCCGGAGAAAACAAGTATTGCGGTAAGACTCGTATTTATATGGACTATGATGTACAATTTTTTTTAAAATCAAAACCGTCGGAATCGTTTATGAGAAATTAGTTTTTATTCCACGAGTTTTCAGTGTTTTTGGGAAGTTTGTCCTTATTTTTATCAAATGCTTGAAACATTTTAGTGAATTGATAAATAGCGAATTAAAAATAAGTGTCCTCCATCTTCAAGTATTTCTAAAATACTAATATTCTGTTGTTATTTGCTGAAAAGAGACAAACGGAGTTTTTTTTCTTGTGATGTTTGTAAAAATCCTGTTCACTCAATATGTGAAAAGACGAGAAGGATACTAATCAAAAGTCATATTCCAATTAAAAGAGAGTATCTAAATGCAGAAAACGACTTCTGTGAAATTTGGAGGGATTAAAGCACGTTGTCCTGTCATAAGCCTTGTCCACTTTAGTAGACATGTTGCGCGATTTTGGTCTCAGTGACATGTCTAGCGATTTGTCTATAGACATCTCCTGCGTCCCTCCCCCTCAACACCTCTGGTTTCTCATTAAAACCTTGGGTTGATTTAGAAAGTATATTCAATTAATGCATGGGCATATCCTTATGTATAGTTAGAGAGAATAAAGTAAGTATTATCTTCCCTAAATTCAAAAAGTAGGGAGAAAAAGTAAAACCAGGTAGAAAAAGAAGGATTGCCAACTTAATTTTTTTATAAATAGAAGAGAATGAATGGCTAATGTAATGAAGTTGTTGAAATCAGGTTGGTGACACTGCTTTTTCGACCTTGTTTACATCGTATCAAACCTGCATCTTCAAACCTTCTATTTGAGTTTAAATGATATTCTTACTTGTTTTTGATAATGAATCTCTTATCTATATATATAAAATCCAAATACCACTCACTGACTGACTGACTCACTGACACATCTGGAAACCACTGGACCTACGACCATGAAATTTTGTAGGTGCGTTCCTCTAACCTCTTAGGTGCTCGCTAAGAAATATTTTTAAAATCTGACTTCTTGATTCAAAATGGCGGCCATTTATACACAAAATTCTACAAGACAATATCTCCGGAACTATTTGCACTAGAACCTTAAAATTTAGAAGTTAGCTCTTTTTTATGAAGTTAGAACTTTAGATAAATGGTGTACCAAGGAGGCATTTTGATTCAAGATGGCGGCCATATATATATAAAAGTCAACGTATGTGTGTATGTTCTTTATAGAAATCTACAGTTTTAGTCAAATCTTGATGAAAATTTGCACACTTGACCTTCAAAGCAAGGGAAAAATCAATATCTACATGAATTTTCGAAATTTAAATTTTTGTACACAGGGGTACGGGGTACAAGTGTCAAAGTATTGAATACCCTTTATGATGCATATCGTTGAAAAGCTTTCTAAGAGTCCAGTAGTTGTTGCTATGTACAGTTTTATCATATTTTCACTTAGGAGGTGGGTAAAATAGAAAAATATATAAAAGAATAATAAAAGAAAATATAAAAAGAAGTATATCCGTATGAGGGTATGTCTTTTTATCCTAATTTGATGAATATTTACACACTTTTTCTTCAAAACAAGTTAAAGGTCACTGCCTACATGAGATTACGAAATAAAGATTTTGGTACACCGGGGTCCCGGGGTACGGGGTACAAGTAATGAATACCCTTCATCTTCATGATGCATATCGTTGAAATGCTCTTTAAGAGTACAGTAATTGTTGTTACATGTGTACGGGGTACAAATTACAAAGTAATGGGTACCCATCATGATACAAATCATTGAAAAGCAGTTTAAGAGAAAAGTAATTGTTCTTAAGTACAGTTTTGTCTTACTTTCATTTAGAAGGGGGAGAGGTAAAATGGAAATTTATATCTATATCTCTATATGTGTATAAAAGTCAACATAGGTGTGTACATATGTATGGTCTTTATACAAATCTACAGTTTTAATCCTATCTCGATGAAAAGTTGCACACTTGACCTTCAAAGCAAGGGGAATGTAACGGTTTACATGAATTTTCGAACTATAAATTTTGGTTCAAAGGGGTACGAGGTACAAGTAATGAATACCCTTCATCTTGATGCATATCGTTGAAATGCTCTTTAAGAGTACAGTAATTGTTGTTATGTACAGTTTTCATATTTTAATTTAGGAGGGGGTTTAATTTAGGATATTTGCAAATTATCTTATCAAAGAGGAGGGGGATATAAGTAGGAGAGATAAAATCTAGATATTCTCGCATAGTAAAATAATTTGTATGCTTTCCTGGTAGTTTATAAACTTATCAAATATAAAAACACTCCGTAGCGAAGCACGGGTATCCAGCTAGTATCTTAATATAATAAAAATAATTACCCTAATTTGCGTTATTCCCCCGGCTTCGCCTCGGGATTTAGGGACCATGGTTTCTTCGGCTCAAAAACCAACTTATTCGCTCAGGGAATAATGGCTTACTTTATTCCTTATGTGCATAAATAACTATTACTATGTGACAATATCTAGATGTCACATTCTCCTAAATCCCTCCTCCTTATTCCATTTACAAAACCCCTAATTAGTAATTTACTCTGACTACTGGGAAAGCAGTTTTGAAAGATAACCTTCCTAGAAAAGGAACGGTATTTTCCTTTTATTCCCCTCCCTTTTCTGTGTGTATCTTCCTTCTGTGTCCCCCCCCCCCCGGTTCTTATAGCATCCTTGTGTTGAAATTTTCTTTTATTAATATTCTTCCAAACCTCAAAAGGTTCGTCTGGGCTCAATTCCCTTTCTTTCTTTACTTTGCCTCTATTTTCCCCCTTAGGATCAAATTTCCGAAAATCCCTTTTTTAAAGACATCAATGTAATTAGGGTCCGTAAAGAAATACGAAGACCCTTATACATTCCTGCGCTTTTGTGTTTATCTATAACGCACCTGACCTCCGAAAGTACCCAACATAAAAATTTGAAACTTAGCAGTTCTGTTTTGTATATAATATCCCAATCACAGCAAAAAATATAAGAATGACCCAAAAATCATCCTTTAAAAGCTAGGGATTGACTTTTTTTTAACGGAAACCCATCATATAGGGGTGGTTAGAGGTCTTAGAATAAAAGAGGACGTCTTGAGTACAAGTATACGATACGCGCCATGTGTCGTTGAAAATTGCGGTTTTCGTCCCCCCACCCGCTACTTCTTTCAAAAAATAAACGAAAATACCTGAAAATAATCATATTTATTTTGACATTTCATTTTTAGGCTATGAAACATACCTCAAAAGGCGTTGTGTTACCTAAAAACTCAGAAAAGTGTAACAGGGAGTAAAAAAGCTATAGGAGGTGGTGCAATCCGATCTCCAGCTGTAGGGCCTCCCCTACCGCGTTTCGCACGGCAAATAATGTCGAAAAGAGTTCCACTGGTACCAGGGAACTAGGCAGTTGCAGGAGGTAGTCATAGTTGAACTAGGCTAGAGGAAAAAAACGGACTCGGAGGTAACCGAGGACGCGACATGTAGTTCAGGTACTTTCGGTTCTCCCCCACTCTAGCCCTATAGCCCAGCGCTCTTCCACTACACTTTAACCTTAAATCTTAAATCAAACTACCTACTACCACACTAACAATTGACATAAACAATCGAACTAGTTTTGATCTCAGAGTAGAACACGTCTCAAAGGCTTTCTTATCTCTGTAACACTCTGTTTTTTCTCGCTCGTTCTTTATTCTCTCTTGGCTTCCTCATTATAATTGTTACCCAGAATACTTTTTTGAACTCTCTGATTGATTCTTGGTGTTGATTGATTTAAACTTTATATTTCTGTATGGTATTGCTCACGAGCTTACCGGAGGTAACGGAAGCTATGTTTTCGTTCAGAAGAACAAAACAATTTTAGGTCTTCGATTTGAAAAATTCCTAGACAGAAATCCGTTTCAGATATGAGGGAACATTTTTGGTTCCGTGACGGTCTGTCGTTCAATTGTTGTGAACCACCATAGCTTCCCCTTCTTTTTTTTTTTTTTACTTTGCTCCTAATTTTCTTCTCCTAAGGATTCGAATTTCAAGTATTTCTTTGTTGCATTTCTTGTTTTTATTGTTTTTTGTTGCAAAATCATTATCATATATGAACGCCATCCGTAATCAAAATTACCTTAATAACGCCAAATCACGCCAATGAAAAATCACATGAAAATGGATGGACAACGAATTGGTCAAGACACTTCTGAGTAGTTTTATTGCGTTTGGAAATAAGAATGCTAATGTCATTAAAGGAAGGTATTTCTTAATTTGAAGGTTCTAGTTTAATTGGTTCTGGAGATATCGCCGTATCAAATTATGTATATAATTGAGTGCATATCTTGAGTCAAAATGGATCGCCTTGAGTCAATGGTATTTAGGCTCATAATCACTCATTTTTTCATCTTAAAATTTAGTAATTTACTAAATAGAAGATGACTAGATCACTAATTTACAAATTTGACCATTGCACTAGTTTTTTGGAAAACTCAAGCGCACAGCACATTTAGTCATTTACTGAGTTTGGATCAAACCCTAGTAATTTGATCAAATAAGCAATTTAATCATAATCTTGTGACATATATACTCCTTATAATAGAAAGACACTTTGACTTTGACAATAAAATTATAATCTTCAATCTTAGTAATATTTAAAGCTTATTTTTATTATGTTTATTAATTATAAATGAAGTCTAAATTATAGGAAACTAATGACTGGATAAATCAGGAACCATGAGTGAAAACTTCAATAAAAAAAATAAATAAAAAATACAATATTTCATCTCTACTTTGCGGACTTTATATTTCCAACTTGACCTTCCAATATTAGATCAATAAGTTCAACTGCACAGTTACTTCCTCTTCAATGCGGCAAAATTCAATTGTGACTCTTAACTTTTTCTTTACAATGTAATTTCCCTTGGTAGTCCCTCCTAGCTTTTTTTAAAGTAGGAAAAAAATCAAAAGAAAATGACCAAGATAACGAAGCAAGATGTAATCAAATCTTTTTGTCTTCAGCAATTTAATGATATAGAATTTGATTTGTGTAGTATGTATTTTTTTCTTCGTTATCTTAAGACGCAATTTGATCATCCTTGAAACCGAAAAAAGAAAAATGTGACCTACCTTGTGATTGGGTTGTTACACTTAATGAAAATGATACATTTCAAATTTTTGTGCTGGGTACTTCCCTAGATCAGGTGTGTTACAGACAGACAAGCGCAAGAATACAATAATATAAGGGTCCTCGTTTTTGGTTTCGGACCCTAAAAAAACATTTTAGTAATATTTTTAAGTTCTGCTTTATTTATTTAGTGTTATAAAAAACACAGTTGCATAATAAATATAAGTAAATTTTTAAATAAATAAATATAAAGCACATTGATGTTCTATTAAAGTAACGGGTCTTGAACTTAGACATTTCAAGAAAAAAAAAAACAAGTCAAGAATGTAGTACCATTGCAAACCAATAGAAAGGACATCATTAAAAGAATGAAAGAAAAATTACAAAAAAAAATCAATTTTCTAAACGATAGGAAATTTTCAAAGATTGGATCGCACTGATTGTCAGGACGGCAGAATTGAAACGAGCTCGACTAGAGGAGAATGAGGGGAGAGCAGGAAAAACGGAATTGAGTCCACTTGGAAATTGTTTTTCAATTTCAAAACGAGACTATAAAAACTCTCCTGGACCTTTTTTCCCTATTTTTTTTTTTTTTTTTTTTCATCGTCTCTTCTGCAAGTTTTTTTTCCGGAAGTAAATTCTTTTTTTCTTCATCGTAAAACGAAAGGATAGGAAAACAATGTCGGAATAAATAAATTGGAGTGAGAAGAAGAAATAGGGGGGATAAAAAATTTTAAAGGGGGGGGGGGGGGGGGAAGTGGGGAAGGGGGAATTAGACGAAATAAAAGAAAATATTAATAGGAAATAAACTACAGAGGAAAAGACACAATAAAATAAACAAGTAAGTCGCGCTTCACGTAAGTACGTGAGGCGATAATCGCTAGTTTCTAAGTTTAAAAATTAAGTTTAATTGTTAAATATTCTTTTTCTACACTTCAAGACCTTTAAATTGATGTATAAAATGCCAAGGTAACTAAAAACTTTTTTTAGGCGCCCGTCATATTGGCCGCCATCTTGAAAATATTACGTGTGTTATTTTAATAGTTGCATATTCTTTTTCTACTCTTCAAGACATTCACATTGATGTATAACATGCCATGGTTACTAAACTTTTTTTTAGTCACCCGCCATTTTGGCCGGGCCGCCATCTTGGAAATATTAAGTGCTCCAAAATTTGTCCAATGGTTAAAAATGCCGAGATGTACCTGTGTGCCAAATTTCATGTTTCTACAGTAGTCGAACAACTAGACTTAGTGCGTTGACAGCGCGGGAAAATGAGTGACACACAGATTGGCCAACCTCTCTGGGGAAAAATATAAAGCCACTAGGTCTGTGAGTAGGGGTGGGGTACGTTTATCCAGATGGCCTCTCCCCTCCACTAGAAACATTTTCTTTGCCTAGTTGGCCCGACCTTTTGTCCGGGAAAATCTCAAGCTCTCATTGGCTCGTCCCCCCATTGCTATTTTTTCCCGCGCTGTCAACGCACTAAGTCTAGTTGTTCGACTACTATAGCTATAATAGTTTATGAATTGAAACAAGCCAACGGACAGACAGACGGACAGAGCCGTTATATAAGGTTTCTTTTTTACTTTGTACAGAAACCTAAAACGAAGTTCAACATATATTTACCAAAGCATTACTCAACTCGACAGTTGAATAAGAAACGTAGGTCACAATTAGAACTTCATAATTCCATTAGCCAACATTTCGACTATAAGCAGGGTGACTATTACCTTATAATTGGTTGTTTTGAAGTTGAAGTGGGAAAAAGATCAGGTGATAATTTGAACTTCATAATTCCATTAGCCTACGCTTCGACATTAAGCAGGGTGACTATTACCTTATAATTGGTTTTTTTGACTGAGATTTTATGGTACCACTTTATAATTATGACTAGAGAAGTTAAAAGAAAAAAAAACAAAACAATATTGTCACCTTAATTTTATACAATAATTAAACAGACGCGTTTTGACTTACAATATCATCTTCAGTGCAGTGGCGGCGCGTGACCTATTCAACAGGGTGGGCTAACATACTTTATTTTTGGTTTCATATTGTAATTTTTTTCTGGGCTATTAATTTTTTTATGCAAAATACTAATTTTAAGAATATGCTCTTTCTTTAAATGGGAATTAAATAAATGATTATTTACCGACTTGGAACATACGAAACATATGTTTTCTTTTTTTAAATGGATATTTGTAATATATCTATCGATTAGAGTTTATTTTGTCCGCAAATTTGTTATTGCAATGATGAAATTATTTAATTTTTCTTTTTGATGAACATGCTTTACATGTCTTATGTCTCGCTAAAACATTTTTATTCGCAAATTCTTTAGGAAACAGTTAGAGTTTACACTTAAACTATAACGTAATTTTATCTTCAAAATAGCTTAGGATTCACAAACTGGAAAAAAAAACCTAAACACGTTCCTCTCGTGGGTAAGAAGGAATTTATATTCTTTTTTTCCCTTTAAATTGCCGTCATCTTTATTCGATTTAAATTGTTTTATTCCCTTGAGATGTATTACCTTCAAGAGTATTTCTTAAATTGTCTTTCTCTGTAAGCCGCAGGTCATTTTGTCCGATTAGAACTTTTTAGAAATGCTAAAGGAATCAGAGTATACTTGACTAGCATGTTTTTAAACCACAGTTACTACTATTCTATTAAATATTTAACCACACTTATGTGGTCTAATATGGTAGCTCATTGATAGTATTCTTGCATTTGAAGCAGGAGATTTCAGGTTCGATTCCCGACCCCAGCAAATGGCCGCACTTTCAGTATTCAATATTTGTTTATTTAAACCAATTTTTCTTTCTTATACTATGTCTATTTGAGTTGTATTAGACATGCATGATGAGAAAAGCATACGGCAATTTAAAATTATGAAACCTATAGTCTAGTAGTTGTTTATTTCGTTTATAAACTATAGGTGTATTTGGTAAAATATATAAATATATATGATCAAGTGAAGTATATTAAATAAATAAATTGTATTTAATAATATAATATAGAATTTATAAATCTATTGTATAAAATGTCGGAAGAATAGACGTATTAATTGTTGCCAGACACATTGTTTCAAATATTCAAAATCGTTGACCGAATATTTCAGCTATTCTTGTTTCGGATATTTATCAGGAAATAGTTTTACCCTGGAAAATCAAATGGAATCTGGTTCCAGTTTGGAATAATACGATTAGCAAAGTGGGATTTCCATGTATAAATTATAAATTTAGAGAAAAAAGTTTTATATATTTTAAAATTTTATCTGCAGGATTTTTCTCACTGGAGGAACAATACTCGTATTTTATACGGTTACGTTTTTCTATGTCATTATTTTGTTTGAAATATGATACACTTGCATGAGTGGATAAATATGTTATTCACTTGGATATTTTTAAGTTATTATAATGGAAAATAAATGGAAGAATATAAGTTGTATTATTTTTATAACATTGAAAATATTGATTCTTCCTCGTTGTTTAATATTTCTCAATTCTGTTAATGCATCAACTCGGATATAATGAATATTCAATCTTAGTTTTACTATTGCATAAAATTGAGAAATGATAAAAAAAAAAAATTGTCCGCCAATTTTTGTGGCAGAGAACGATTTGTACTTCCCTACAGCTTCTGAACTAGACAGAAACTTATAGGGGATATATGTAAATAAAAAAATATAAAATTATGGAAAATATGGCTCTCACCCTAATTGACTAAAGCCCACTAAAGTAATAGGTGGCTGAGAAATTATCTCCGAGACACCGGATTAACGTTTGAGTTTCTTCTTACAAAAAAATAAATAAATAGAAAAGATAAAAAAATAAAAATAGCCCAGGAGATAGCGTGGAAAAAAGTGTCTGTCTAACATCAAGCTAGAAGTTTGTGTGTTTGTTAATCTTTTGGAGCTTTTTAAGAATTTGTGATAGGCTAAGTTCGTCTGCGGGACTTAGCTTGGCAATATGTATTTGAAAAAAAAAAAAAACCGGTGGAGAGCCATGTCCCGCCCATTTTGATGGACCATTTTCATAATCCTGAGTAGGAACTTAGTTAGTAGACCAATAATCAAGTTAGTGGTATTTTGTACTTAATAGGTTAGTTAGTCAAATATTACTCCAAATCAAAGAGGTCACTTATTAAGTAACAAACTACCATCAACTTGTCCCGCAGACGAACTTAGCCGACCACATATTCTTAAAAGGCACTAAAAGATTTACTTATACACAAAATTCTAGTTTGATGTTGATCAGACTACACTTTTTTACACGCTATCTTCTAAGACTACAAGGAATTGAAAATTACAATGATAAGAGAAGGCAAATAATAAAAGATAACTAATTATGTCCACTCTGGTGAATATCTATCAGATCAAAAACCCAAAGGGAAGATAAAGGGCTACTTCCTGGTAACAACTTATCTTACCTCAAGAATTCAGAAAGCATTAGGTTGGCAGTTTACTTTTCAAAAGATTAAATTAAAATAAACCATAAAGACACTTTCAAACTACAAAAAGGTATATTTAGATTTAAGTTATATAAATTCAAGTAAAGGTAAACCACGTTGAAAACACCTTATTGCGATTACTTGTTACTACGGTGGATGGATATTCAGGAGTAAATAATTAAACATCTTAAAGTATAGTTTAAGTTTTACATAATGTAATTGATACCTCATTGATTGAGAATAATTGTTAATCGGTTGATTTCTTGAATTCAGAAATAAAGACTGGGGATGGCTGTAAGAAGGGCCGAAACGTTTCGAGGAAGAATGGAATAATATTTATTTATTTATTTATTTTTTTTTATTATATACACCTGAATATCCATCTATAAGGTAAATTAAATTACTAAATATAAAATCAAACGTGCTCAAGTGACACATTACGAATGCGAGGTTCCAGTAATATTAATGTAATTCTAATTCTAATGTAAACTCTCCGTCACTAATAATTATGACCGCTTTTTTTTAATTGTCACTAATAATTATGACCGTCAGTATTTAAACCCAGTGTCTAAATAAAGCTTTTGTGAAGATTTTTTTTTAATACTCCCCCCCCCCCCCCCCCCCATACAAAAAAGTTCAACTGATAATTTTCAATGAACCGAACACATATTAGTAAATAACTCAAGTATCATTCCCTGTATTAGTTAAAATACTAAACGAATTAGGCCCTTTATTAAAATCCTTAATTAAGGATTTCCAATTAACTACAATAACAAAGAACTCTACTAACTTCAAAGAAACTTTTCCTTTCTAATTTCCTGATCATATTTTTGGTTACATTTAATTAAAACAATAATTTTGTTAATGTTGATTTTAGTTGGGTCCGAGTTTGACAATCACTGAGAGAATGGAAATTATTTAAATATTTGCATTTAATCATATCCCCCGTTCAGTTCTGTGTTTGAGTTCCCGACTCCAGTTCTGTCCCAGCGGGTCAGTGTAATTTCGTAAGTTTTCTAAACTTTGTCTTGAGGTGTGTTTGTGTAACAAGTTTTTTTTTTTCACCGAGAGTATAATAAAGTTAAAATTGGACTTGTTTTTTGGTGGAAGAAGGCCGCAGGTTAAGTTGTAAGTTTGTTGGTCGCCCCAAGGGATTGTATGACTTAGTTTGGTTTGTAAGCGCTTAACTTAACTAAGCCCCCTGTTTCTATCTCTTTCTCTCCTTCTCTCCATCTTTGGAAAAACCAGTGGAAACACTTAACCCGCCTCTCAGCTCTGATTAAATTGACTTTTTCCAACACTTTCTTTTTTTTTCTTCTTCGTTTCTTTTTTTCACCTTAAACCCCAATTTATTTTCTCAGTTTAAAATTAATTTGTTATCTTTAGTAGAACAAATATTCGGTTGTAGATTAGTTTTCTCTGTTATAGGAATGAGTTTTAAAAATAAGTTTTGTTATGGCTGTTACGCTACCCAGTTGCTTGTCAGTATCTCACAAGCCCCACCCGTACAATATACAATTCCCGTTTTCCAAATTATATAATTATGTTCTTTCTCTTGTCATGGATCCACCTTATTTCACTCCAGTGCTGACAATAAGTGAGGTACGAAATTCATCTATAAACTATGATTTTGTTTTATAAACAAAGGAAGGGGGGAGTGAAAGATAAAGGAGGGGAGAACCAAATACAATGGAGGTGTGGGTTTTAGCTAGAAAGGAATAAAGAGTTTATACTAAAAATGAGATGAGGATAAGTGAGTTAGGAAAGTTGCAAAAATAGAGAGGAAGAGGAAGTAAAATGGTGTAAAAGCAGTGGGTGTGCATTTTTACATTTCTAGATTGTGGCGGACCTGCAATGGCCTTGCTCCCTTAACCTGGGTTATGTTTTGTTTACATTTTATTTTATATTTATTTGTTCTGTTTAATGATTGAGTCAGTCGATCGTGTCAACTCAAACAAAATATATTTTTAATTCATCAACAATTTAATTTATTCTAATCTATCGTTATTATATATATTTGGGTGTACCCTATAAAGGACCCCCATAAGATAATGAAAAAATCTTAGAAAGTAGTAGATGGGAATTACGAGATTGTGAATGTGTGGAGTGAAGTGTAATATCGATGTTAAAAGCCCACAGAAGTGTGGAAGGTAGCATTTGAGGAGTAAATTAACGCCGAAAAAGGAACAAAAGTTTAAAAGTAATAAGAACAATAAACAAAATGCTTAGATAAAAATATACGCAAAACGAACTTAAACAATACTTTTAATTTATTATTAAACTAAATGACTCATTTACTGTTTATAATTGTAGATATGACCTATATGTTAGATTTGGTGCATAGGCTTCCGCTGGCAGACTCGTAATAAACAGCTTGGGTTTTCGATGAAATCCGCGTCATGAAGGGGTTGAAATCCGATGTTTCGCTTCCCCACTACTGGAAGCATCTTTAGGTCTTTAGGGGTGTGGTGCATCGTGATGTTTGCTTGTTGAAGCAACAACAAGACATAGTGACGACTGGAGTGAAGAAACACCGACAAAGTCAACACCTGACCTGACGAGTCAACCGATTACGTTATCCTGACAAAGGATAAACCTGACTAAAGGAACCCCCGGGGAATCCAGATATAATCTACGTTCCAGAAAGCAACTATAAATACACCGTCCTTCACTTTAGTGTCTTGTTGTTCCTTCAACTAAACTTTATGATGCACCACCACTCTGAAGTTGCTTTCAGAAGTGAAAGCAAAACATCGGATTTCACTGGAACACCTAGCTTTTTGTTATATGTTATATGCCAGTTTGTAAATAGGTTAGCAGCTCTATAATATAAATTATTAAGATTATTTATTATTTAAGGGTTTTTCAATCTTTTATGATAATCTTGCACGGTTTATGTACCCGAGAGATGTTGTTGATATTACGTCAGTGGGTATAATTCCTACGAACGAGGTTGTAATTAAACATGCTAAAGGAAGGAGATTATTATCAGGATGTGTCGGTAACGCTAGTCATAGAGAACAGGGCTCAAGACAAACCTCCCTCATAGCATATCTGGACCGGGCTCTACTGAATTATTTAACAGATTTTCTCGGCCAAAAGGCTTTACCGGAGGCTAGAATTCCGAAGGGCCAGACGGTTAGAGGATCCTACGAGGTAAAGCCTCTTACAAGTTAATAGAATCGGCTCCAAGGCAGCTCAAGGCAAAGGGCTTGCCCTTAGAGGGTCACTTCCTAGCAACTCAAAGAAAACTACCGTCGAGGGAAAGAGGAAAAGAAAAAATCCACTGATGCTACTGGTCAAGGGAAAAAAATTCCCTTTTTTAAACCTCAAATATCACCTGGAAAAGAGAACCTGGACACTAGGGAACCAAATATTCGACCTCCAAATAACATACTCGTAGAATATTGAGAACCTACTTCAGAAATAACCAAATCCTCAAAATAATACAATGCATTAGAATTTTAGAATGTACTTAGCAAGAAAATGAATATATCTAAGGAAACGGTTTCAAAAGCACCCTTTAAATTTCGTCTTACCATATTCTGCCTCCCATTCAAGCCACCACTTCATTAAAATAAGAAGAATAATTTAGTTACCGGTAGGAGCAGTTTAAGAACCGAAAATAGAGGAAGCATTGTAATCACTTTTAAGAAGTATGTTTTTAATGTCTCCGTATTTAAAAAAAATCCTAGATAGAAATCCGTTTCCAACTCCAGGCAAAATGTTTGGTCGTGTCTAGATGTCGGTCTGTCGTTCTAAATTTTTGTAATCTATCATTATCTTAAAAAATGCACATCTGATTTTATTTTAATTTCGAGGGTGTCACGATTAGTCCAAAACAAATAGTAATTTAGTTAGATTTGTTTTTAGGTGTTTAAGCGGGCATGGTCTCATCTTGAATTATAAAGTTCCTAATATAATTTGATTTGATGGGATTTATACTTCGGTCATTTCCACAGGATGTGAGTTAAATTTTCTTCTTTTACTGAACATGTTAACATATTATAGGTAAATCTCTTATGTGACGCGATATTTTAAAAAATAAGCTCCAATAAAAAAATGGAAGAATGGAAGTAAAAAAATATGGTATACCAAGAAACAATTTAATTTTATAACTATTACTCTATAGAAGGGTATTCTAAAACTGAACGTGGTTAATGCTGAGAGAAAAATATCTCGGAGAAAATTCAATTTGCTTTAAAAGTACGATTTAATAAAAATTATAAGTTGTCTTCAAATGTTATTTTAGTTGCAGAATTTAATTACTGTTGGTTATTTAAGACTTGTTATTTTTAAAACTAGGTTTTTAATGTTGGGATACAATTATTGTTTTTTCTTATTTATTTTTACTTCAGTTTATTATTTTTTTTTTTTAGATAAGCTTAGTGTAATAATAACTAAGAATATTTAAAAAAAAAACTATTTTTGTATGATTTTTCCAAGGTTAAATATAGGTTGTTTTAGTAGCTGGGTTATTTCGACAGAAAATAGTCCGAGCTTAAAATAGCTCACTGACCATGTTAAATATGTCTACAGCAGACAATTCTTATTTCATAAACGTCCAAAGTTTATCACAGATTACATCTACTACTATATTTTCTTATTATCTCCATTTGGGGTATATAGTTCTAATTTTCCTGACGTAAAATATATTTTTTTAAACAGGAACACCTTTTTTTACCTAAAAGATGAGACTAACTACATTTTTCTATCAAATCGTATTGAATAGTTATTATACTTAAACGTTTTCAAGTTTCTATTTTTGTTCTTCTTTAATTGCAAATAGTTATAGCGGGGACAGTTAGTTATTTTTATAAGCTTAAACTATCAAAGACGATATGAATGAAAAATCGAAATCCAACAAAACTGCTTATGTAAATGAATAAGTCAAGTTTATCGTAAAATGTTGTGAGATCGTAGGTCTCCTCTTTTCCGAGTAAGTTTAACTAGGTCTAAAGTCTAGTCTAAAGCTAGGTCCATACCAATTAATATTTGCGTTTTGCAGGCTGTGTGTTTTAAACGTGGTGAGCGTGCATGCGAGACACAATATTTAATTATTCACTCTTGGTGGTAATTGTTTGTCGTAAATATTTTCTCTGCGTAGTAAATTCAACGTACAAAGCAATTTTTAATGGCGCTGACCTTGCTTAATATATCCAATACAAGTTAACTATGTTGTTTGTCTGCCCCCAACAAAGTAAAAAATTTTCTTTCCCAAATGAGAAAAGCATACGGCAATTTAAAATTATGAAACCTATAGTCTAGTAGTTGTTTATTTCGTTTATAAACTATAGGTGTATTTGGTAAAATATATAAATATATTCGACCTTGGTTCATCGTGTTCACCCCTACTTCCATCTTTTACTCTTGAAGGCCTTGGAAGGAAATATTAAAAACGTGTTCAGAGTACACAAGCAGCATACCTTCCCTTCTACATCCAACTTACCAAGGAACAAGAGGGGGAGAGGGGGTAAAAAAAAGTGGAATTTCCCTCCGTTAAAAGAACAGCGAAATTTTCTTTTACCAACAACTGGCTTTCTTCTGTGTTGGAGTCTTCCACCTTCTAAGCTTACAAATCTAAAAATAAGGTCGAAAATGAGCGAAAAATCGAAACACGAACCAAGATAGTAAATGGAATTTAGATAATTTTTTCAAGACTGAATTCAAATCTCTTTTTTTTTTTTCTTTTTTTTTAGGGATTTGTAATTTTCCTAGTCCATCCTTTTCCTTTTTCTCATACATTCTTCAGTTTCATTGAGTGAAAAGTTATGATTGATATAATTAGTTGTTAAACTATGACCCACTGGTCAAATTTGATCTATTGAAGCATTTAAGCCATGGCTAATGTGCTGTAGGTCCTAAAAAAGGGTGCTTTTAGGTTTTTGTACAAAGTACAAAAAGAAACCTTATATAATGGCTCTGTCTGTCCGTCTGTCCGTTGGTATCATTTGTCCGTTGGCTTGTTTCCATTCATAAACTACTATAGCTAGAAACATAAAAATTGGCACATAGGTGCATCTCGGCGTTTGATGCAACTGGACGCATTTTGGAGTTTCTACACTTAATATTTTCAAGATGGCGGCCGGGCCAATGGCGGGGACTTAAAAAAAAGTTTTTAGTTACCATGGCATGTTATACATCAATTTAAAGGTCTTGACATGTAGAAAAAGAATATGCAACAATTAGACCTGATAGTTTGAACTAAGTCGTACAGAAACCGGCGATTATCGCCTCACGTACTTGCCTTACTTGTTATACTCAAGCACCCCCCCCCCCCCCC
>KZ652540.1:98408-114532 GCA_001010745.2 Gerris buenoi | reverse complement strand
TACAAGGGGGGGGGGGAAGTGAGGAGGGTAAATTTTGTAAAATATTGGGGGCAAATTTCCAAAAGTTGATATCTTAGTTACGCCACTGTCTAAACATCTATAGTAATGGTAGTCTATCTAAACATCTATGGTAATGGTAGTCTATCTACACATCTATAGTAATGGTAGTCTATCTAAAGGTCTACCAAGAAGTGATAACAATTTGAGGAGTGCGCTAGTTTTTTGTTTTTGTATCATGTATAGTCCGTATTTAATAAAATACACAAACAAAAAAGTCCAGTCATGCACCATGACTTAATGAGCGAATTTTCAATTGTAATGAAGGGGTATACACCCCCATACCCCCTAAAATTACACTTATACGACTATTTTATTTTTATTTTAGAATCACTAGAACGAATAATGAGATAATATCTATCTTCTTATTTATACTTATTTATTCTTTTCTTTGTTCTAAGTTAACTAACTTGCGTTGATATTGCGTCTAAATATTATAATCAATAATGTAAAATTTAAAAGACGGTGATATTAGGTTCATTTCATCAATTTTCCTTTATAAAATTGGTCGGTGTTAAAAGGAATAAATTCCCCGGTGTTAAAAGGAATAAATGATCTGGTAAATATTTTACTGATAAAAGAAAAGAAAAAAATAAAACAGAGAAAGGTTTTTAGGAAACTCCGTTGAGTAGTTAGAATGGGAGGTCGAAGCATAGTAGCGGCTTAATTGAGCCGAAACTTTATTTTACCGAAACTTTGATTTTCGAGCGAAAGGTTGTTTTCCTCCGGTGGGCCTGTGTTTGACAGGAAAGCACTAATTGGAAATTTACCTAATTTTCCTTCGAGGCTGGATTATTGACGGGGGAGTCGGAATAGGGGCGTCGAAAATTGGGGTTTTCTCTCTCAGACAAAAGAACCCTGACTGAAGGGTTTAGGGACGGGGTTGGAGGAAGGGAAAACGTTTAGAGCGTTTGTTGAAAAGAGCTTTCCCTTCTAGATCTGTAAAGGGTTGAAAGCAAAGTTGAATGGCTTTAATATTTTCCTTCCCTTAGGGCGTGAAAAGATAAAAAATACGTCTTTTCCACTCAAATGTCTTATAATATTGAACAAATCCTAGTAGCGTAGGTTGGTTTTTGTTTGTTCTTTGTTTATTCTTATCAAAATAACAGCTCAATTGAGGGTTTCGTGGTAAGGTGTCTTGAGTTTCCATAGGTCTTTCAAATGAATAAGCCTTCACAAAGTTTTAGAGAATATTATGGTTTTTACAACTCTGGATTTAGAACATCTAAGTGTAAACTTGGTCTTCTTTGAAAACACAAACTTCCACGTACCCTAATAAATTCTTAATTTTAAACTAAAATTTTATTGAAAACAAAGTGTGGACAATGATTTGATTTGAGAATACATTTTTCAATAATAGCGAAAGGTGTTCTTCAATGAAATTCGGCTAAATATAGCTTTAATTTAGAAGAATTTATCAAATAATATTGAAATTATCACCTTATTTATTTGATTATTATTTATTTGTTGATTTATTTAATTATTATTTATTGATTAATTTTTAAGTTTATTGATGGTTAAAGACCCCCACTCACGGTTAAATTTTGATCGTGTAGGGGGCTGTTTGATATTTGCGCAAACATGATATTTGACGTGTGTTTAGGCAAACATTTTGCGCAAAATGTTTGATAGTGTATGCGGCCCTTAAGGTGTGGTAATGATTATAAACAATCAGTTTTTATCCATTATTAGACTTAAACATATCAAGTTATTTATTTATATCTGCATTTAATTTGCTTGGTAGAGAAATAAATAAACAAAACTCAAAGATTATTTATTCATTAATTATGCTTTATTAACTCACGAATTTTATTAATTGAGGATTTTTTATTATACATTTTATTTAATCATGTTTTTAAATCTATCAGTTTTGAAACGAACTGGAAATGAAGGCTTTTAAAACGTAATATTGAATTCATCATATTCAATTTGTTTTATAAATATACCCTTTTGTTTTTCATTTATTATATCTATCTTTAATCCAGAACAATTTCGGAATTGTGAGACCACCATTGTTTTACTTATTTTTGGTATTTTCATCCAAATAACAAATGATGCGTGTATATTAATAGAAAAAACAAAATATTAAAATGAGTTAAACTAAGGGGAGGGAGAGAGAGAGAGAGAGAGAGAGAGAGAGAGAGAGAGAGAGAGAGAGAGAGAGAGAGAGAGAGAGTGAGTAAGAGAGAGAGAGAACACGAGATACTAAACTAAACTGTAAACTCTTTTTTTCTCAACAGTTTAAAAATGGAATCCAAAATAAAATAGGTTTTTTCCCTCTAACGTTTAAAAAAAGCAACTAATCGCATTTGGAGTTAAAAATGAGAATAAAATAACATACATTACATAGGTTTTAGAGTAGGAAAGAAGGGGAAAAAGATGGAAGAGTGATAGATAAAGGTTAAAATTTATACTGACCAAAGCCCCTAAATTTTTTTTTGTTTTTTTTTGAGGGGGGGAGGGGGGTAAATTAAACTCAAAAAACGGACCCCTAGTCGTAAAATAGTAATTCTCCTCTCTCTAAACTCTTTAATTTCAAAAAAAGAAAAACCAATAGTGAAAAATTAAAAGGGGAATATGAAATTCATGTTTAGTGTTAGGGAAGAATCATGTTAAAAAAAAAAAAAAAAAAAAAAAAAACAAGTCAAGTTAATTTTGTGGTTTGGATATGAGATCGCTTTTGTGTGGTTTTTTTCTGTCATGTTTTATGTGGTAACAGACAAAAACACCAGTTTTTTTTTTAAACGTACTTGTAGCAACTTATTTTTTTGCGGTTCTGTTTTTGTAATACACTCTTGGTGTTTTTGTTATAATTAGGTTCAATTTGTCAGTGTGTTTACTTTATTTTAAACGCCCATTTATTCAACTTGCTTTACATTCCCCTGGAATTTGTTGTGCTTAAAAAACTTTTTTGGAACAGTTTTTGTTGGGCTGTATGAGGTACCTAATTTTATTAGATGTATTTTAAATATATATAATCTAAATCTGTTATTACCACTCATTAAGTGGAGGGATCTTATGCCATCTTTATTAATTTTTATATTATTTTTGTTTGATTAAAAACTGATATTGCTTTATGAATAACTAGATGTTAGGTATTGTAGTCTTGGTGTATATAATTTTAATGAATTCAAAGAAACTTACTCTCAAACAAAATATTTAATATAATAAGTAATAATAATTTTAATAGTTAATTTATCTTATCACATACCATTAAAGATAAAACCTTATTGTACTAAAGTTTCAGGTGGAGAGTTTTTGTAATCTATTAAGAATTTTTTTTTTTTTTTAATATGTAAAGAAAGATATAACCTTACTGTGCTAAGGTAATGGTAAGAGAGTCTCATTGAATCCATAAAGAAAACCTTGGTTTCACATTGTTTGGAAACTTATTGTACCAAGGTTTCAATCTGATTAAAAAAGTTTTAAACTTCCGTTTGATTTCTAGAGATGAAGATGACCAAGAGTGATTGAAAGTTGAGTTTGTATTACTTTCGGCGAAAAGATAGTTTTCTTTAGTCTTAAAGGGTCATTGCTCATAAAAGCACGTATAAACCTCTTTGATTTTTCATTTATTGGATGAACGTACCACAAATTTTAATATATACTTGGCATCGCGTGGCTCTATGATTGAAGCGAGCGTATAGTAATAAATATGTGTATATTTTAACGATCTTTATTAATTTATGGCGGTGTCGCTGTTGGTTTTACTACAAAATGTTATTTTGAAAAAAATGTTCGTCTCATTGAATAAATAGAGCTAGAATTTTTTCCCGTCCTAAAATTCCTATTTTAATTTTGATGGGCACGTTTACGCGAGCGTTGCTCGCGAACGCTTTGACAGACAACGTTGTCCAACGAACTCGTCCTGAGCATTGGTAAAATGAACATGTGTACCATATTTCATCAAAATCGGTCAACTTTTACTCAAGTTATCGTCGTACGTTTTAGACACACAGACACACAGACAAACACACACAGACAGAAACGGAGACACACAGACAGACACGGAGCATATTTCGTCGAATGTAAGAAGCTCGCTGCGCTCGCTTCGATTATTACTGCTTAATGATCTGAAAAGAATATATTTTTATATCTTATTTTATTTAATCAAAACAGTTATTATTTATAAATAATGGAGAAATTATATATTTATTAAAAATTAGTTTGCAATGTAAGTTTGATTTTAAAAATACAATGAAAGTACTTTTGTAGTTTTGGCTTATGAAAAAAAAGATAATTATATATTTTTCCTTTATAATATTAAAAAGGTCTTTTTCATGATGAGAAAAAAATTGTAAATTACAAAGTTGGTGCACCTGAAGGTTTAATTTATATTTAATAATGTATGAGTTTTAAATATACGAGTACTTTAAAACTACCCAACAACAATCTGTATTCTAAATACATACTTCAGTTTCACGGTTAAAGTCATCTTCTGTAAACCATCTTCTTCTGCTACTACTTATAATAATTTTAAAATACTGTTTGATCTTATCAACGTCCCTGAGTGAATTTTCTCAATAAATAAATTGATTTCCAAAAACGAATTTTTAACCTAATCTTGATGAAAATATTAAAATTACGAATCTAATGATTCGAAGAAAAACTGCCAAAACATAGCTTCCTCCAGTTCTATTTCGTATATACGTTAATGATTTTATGCTTTTACAACCTATTTTACACCCCAGTTTTTAAATCTGCCATAATTAATTTGAATTAAAGTACCAATCTAGAAAAATTTCAAGGGCGTAGACGGTTGAAATTGATCTGGGGCACGGGGCACTCTGCGGGCTACTTTTGACAAACCATCCAGATTTAATAATAAATTGGTAAGGCGTGAATTCTCACATAAAAAGGGTTTCGTTGGTTTTGTGAAACAAAATTAGCAAGGTTGAGGGGGGGGGGAACGAAAAATTTCGATGTTTCTTAACAAAATGGCGCCGAAAATGAAACACTAACCCTAAGTGGTATATATATTTGTAATCTACTCTTCAATACCTTTCATTTGATACCCCACTTCAAAATTAGTAAGGGGAAGGAAGGGGGGGGGGATTATTAATTTTTTGACAAAATGGCGGGAAAAATGAGATATTACCCACAAGTGTTATATATTTTTATCATCTACTCTTCAATACCTTTCATTTGATACCCCACTCAAAATTTTAAAAAAATATTTTTTTTCGAGTGACATGAATTAGCCGCCATCTTGGATTTCCAGTAAATCAGATCGAGTTGCTAATCTTATTTTTTCATTGGCCCAGCAGACCGCACATTTTGCATATTTTTCTATATTTTTAGTAACAGCGGAAGTACGATTTTAGGGGGGGGGGACACGAAAAATTTCGATGTTTTTTGACAAAATGGCGCCGAAAATTAAACACTAACCCTAAGTGGTATATATATTTGTAATCTACACTTTAATACCTTTCATTTGATACCCTACTCAAAATTTTAAAAAAATATTTTTTTTCGAGTTACCTGAATTATCCGCCATCTTGGATTTCCAGTACATCAGATCGAATTGCTAATCTTATTTTTTCTATGGCCCAGCAGACCGCACATTTTGCATATTTTTCTATATTTTTAGTAATAGCGCAAGTACGGTTTTAGGGGGGGGGGGACACGAAAAATTTCGATGTTTTTTGACAAAATGGCGCCGAAAACTAAACACTAACCCTAAGTGGTATATATATTTGTAATCTACACTTTAATACCTTTTATTTGATACCCTACTCAAAATTTAAAAAAATATTTTTTTTCGAGTTACCTGAATTATCCGCCATCTTGGATTTCCAGTACGTCAGATCGAATTGCAAATCTTATTTTTTCTATGGCCCAGCAGACCGCACATTTTGCATATTTTTCTCTATTTTTAGTAATAGCGCAAGTACGGTTTTAGGGGGAGGGGGGGGGACACAAAAAATTTCGATGTTTTTTGACAAAATGGCACCGAAAATTAAACACTTCCCCCAAGTAGTATATATATTTGTAATCTACTCTTCAATACCTTTCAATTGATACCCCACTCAAAATTTTAAAAAAAATATTTTTTTCTCGCGATGTGAATTATCCGCCATTTTGAATTTGAACAGCTGATTATTTTGAGTTCTCTATATTTTTCCTGTGTGCGCGTCAAAACGATCTTTAATACTGGTAAGTTTCACGCTTTTATCTCTTTTGGTTAAAAAGTTATTGGAACCGTACAGAGTGACAGACGGACACAGGAACGATACTATAAGGGTTTCTTTTTTTTGGTTTTACCAACGAAACCCTAAAAATCAGATGAGTACTTTTGAAGATATAGGTATAAACAATTTTATGTTTGTGCGAATCTGGAAGGAAAACAAATGAGAGCAGAAGGGTGAGACCTAAATGGGACCAAAATGGGCTAATTATGACCTACCATCCAATTATCAATAATATCGGACGAGTTGTTTTTAAGATAACATAATTCGTAAAAATTGAACGACAGACAAACGCTGAACTGAAAATGTTCCCAAATTTCTGTCTTGCAATTTCGTTCTTTAAAACGATTTCACAGCTTCCATTACCATCGGTAAGATCAAAAGAATAAAAATTGCTTTGCAAAATAAAAATTGCTTTGTACAATAATATACATTAATGGAGAGTTGTCTTCTGTATTCTTAAGATAAACAAAGCCTTCAAACGAAAGATAATCCTGAATTAGGCTGAGATTTTAATAAGTTATTCATTGACGCATACAAGGACTTTCTTGTTTACTTATTGGGTTCTCTTCCTTCTACCTCGGAGTCTAAATTACATTGTATTTGAATCTTTCCTTGTTCCTTAGATAACCCCCAAGCTCTCTCTAAGCCTATCTGAATTTTATCTCTAGGTATTCTGATCTCTTCCATCTTATTGGGAGGTGTCCACCGTATTTCATTTCATGGATCCTTTTTATAAATCTATCGAAGTTTATCCCTTAAACATAGTCAAAACTATTTTACCTCCTTTTCCTTTTTCTTAAAAGATACTAGGTAGGTTATAGTTTTTATACCGTGGTTAACGACCTCATCCGCTTACTTAATAAACTTATAATGTTTTGGGCTATAAAGTTTTCTCGTAAAATTAATTGGCCCTTTAGGCTAGATGTGTATCTGTTATTATAGATAGCTCAATTTAATTATCAAGTTCTGTTAAACCTCTATATTATTGAATATGTGGTTAAGGTCGTCAGTGTTTTCGATTAGCAATTTATTGAGATACAATGCTCGGGTCCTCTAAAGTTTAGTGCCTCTAATATTTTTTTTTTATTTTGATTTCCGGAACCACTTACAGACTAATATGTTTTATTATGCACAAGGATTTTAAGTGCTTGAGGAAAGAAAAAGCGTTATTGCGTTAAAGTTTCGATTAAAACAGCATTAATAATATAGTAGAATGTGGAAGTGTATAGGGATACGTGTCGATATATAAATAAGTTACAAGTGAGAAAGATTGCGGGTTGAGAATGTAAAATTTGAAGTATTCATATATTCATAGAATAATTTGGAATAAAGAGAGTTAGAAGAAGTAAAGTAAAGCTACTTATATAGAATCCTTCCTCTTCTACTCACTAAGTCTGGTTCTCTGCATTTCCCTAACATTCAGTTTATGCATCCAAGCTTTATACATTTGATAAAAAAAAAAAAATCATAGATTATTTTACAGCTGGAGTTTATATGCAATATAATTATAATTTAAATATATAATCTGAAAGAAAAGAATAGAGGCCAAAGAGAAAGGGTCGCTCGAACAAAACACATTCAGAATGAAGAAGAACTGGAACAATAAGCAGGTCTAACCAATCCGTAACCACACAAGGAATATATTATAATCTGTAAAATAACCATTTTTGAAATCAACTGTTAAGGCAAATGTGCCTGAAGTGGACTGTATAAAAGACTGTGGTAAAGTGTTAAACATTCAATAAAGCCAGAAAACTTACTAGTGTTGACAAAGTGTGGATCCTAGCCCAACAATTAAACAATGGAGACCCACATATAAACAGAATTAAAATGGTAAATATTGCTTCATACTATAATTGTTACACATACAGAAGTAGACTAACCACTAGCAGAGCGATAGCCACAAGCAGAGAAACATGGTTTTTCTTCCTTCTTAATAACGAGATTAGAGATGCAATAAAAATCTTTAAAAAAGACATGTTCCGGAGAGTGATGGATTTACTGGAAACATAATTAAAGCTGAGGTGAAGTTCTTTGTAAGTGGATGTTAGACTTATTTAATAAAGTATTCAGCAAGAATCAAGTTCCATGTCAGTGTTAGTCAGATATCCTTCTCATTCATTCAGAAGGAAACAGAGCAGGTATACAAATCTACGCCTGTTAGTATGGTCTACATATGGAAGAGTACCGTAGGCAAAAATGAAAAACAACTTAAATAAGGACCTTTTTTCTTTTCTTTCTGATAAATGCTAAAACTATAATTATATTGCATATAAACTCCCGCTGGGAAATAGCTGTAGAATAATCTACGATTTTTTTTTTTTTTTTTTTTTTTTTTTTTCAAATGTATAAAGCTTTTATGCATAACTGAATGTTAGGGAAATGTAGAGAACCAAAGTAATAAGAAAATAGTAGACCAATATTACTAGACAAAGATATATACTAGACAATATACTAGACAATCCAGAGCCAAATTGGAATCATCCAGGAAATGCTTCAAGCAAGGGGAGTCAGAAAAGGAGACTCCATATCCCTAGGTCTTTTTTTTCTCCTAGCTCGACAAGTATTAAAGTAGTGGCCTGGGGTACTTTTCTAGAATGGAAGAAAATAATGGGACAAAGAGAACTAAACGGTCAGGTACCCAAGAGGAGCCAGTAAGAAAAGAGGTCGACCCCTAATTAGATGGAGTGACGATCTAACCAAGTTCTGTTGAACCTGTCAATTAGCATTCAATAGGAAAGCCAGGAGTAATTTAGGAGATGCATATGCTGAGCGGTAGACTGAAGAATCTATGAATTTTAGCTGAATATTTTCATTTTATTTTAAGCTTATACATTTTTGTTAAAAAAATTATTATTTTATTTTTGAATTTATGGAAATATGGATGAAATTATTTTTAATTTAAAGAAGAAAAAAAAAGAAAACAATTTTATGTAAATGGATTAAAAATATGCTTATTTCTTATTTATAAATAGTCTGGAATTAGCGTATTATTACAGTTTCCAGTAAAATTTAAATGTTTTGTCTATTTTATACATAATAATATTCATTTCATCTAAGGATAAGAGTTATATAATTATGCTCTATACAAATAATAAAAGGAACTTTCGATTGCGAAGTTAATTTTTATGAAGTACACTCTAGAAACTTTTGAACATTAATTAACAAGCGAAAATTAATACATTTTGGTGTTGCACTTTCTAATAAATAATAAAATAAAATTGTAATATATATATATATTTTTTTATAGTTGAAAGCTATAATGGTAGCCATCTACACCTGTGGAAGTTGGATCGGCGGCAAATGGGTGCCTACCTCTGTATCGCCTCCAACGATGTACCTCCAGCTGTTAGCAAGAGGATCATTCTTAACGTTAACTGTAAGTTTTATACATTAACCTACAATGACATCTTAAATTATCGTATTTAATTACGTGAGTGATAGATCTTATCGTATCTTACTTAATAGAACACATTTTATTAACAACATTGATTAATTCATTTATTGAGAATCTGAAGTTTGACACAAATATACATAGTAAACAAATCAAATATATGTCAGTGAGTGTGGCTTTAAGCATTGGGGTCTAATATTAACTGTGACTTTAGGGTGTTCTTGCACTACAGGTTTAGCATATTAACTGATTTGTAGATTCCTATGCGCTTATTAAAATTATTATTTCTCTTTCAAACAGAATCTAGCAATAAAAGAAAGAATAATGTGAAATAAAGAATGCAATTGTATTTAACTTAAATTTACATGAAATGGTCCATTTAGGATACCAGAGTCGAGATTTCGTTTTATAAATATCAATCAGTGTATACTGTTACTAATATCACTCCACAATTAAGTAAAAAACAATCGAAAAAAATCAATTGGAACAAAATAAAATTGATGATGGAGTCTGAAGGTTCGAGCATTAAAACCCTAACGAGCACAACCACATTTAAACATGTTCCAACCAGCGCTACAAACCAAAATCCTTTGTGTTAGTCAGAAAAACCGTCTGAAAGTCGCAAGTCTCCCTCAAACACCGTCTTAATTGTCAAACTAAACACCTCGCGAACAGTTCGCAAACCCTTTTATTTGACTTTGCATACATTGTCTTGGACGATGGTGTTAAATAGAAAGTGATCCTATAATATTTAGACCCAACAAATATGGTGGTGAGCTATTCGTTAAAATATTAAAGGATCATAATTAATTTTAAAAAAAATAGTCTGTTTTTTAATCAATATTGATGTGTTTATTTACTGTTTCAGTCGCTCCAGCGATCAAAGTGCCGAATCAACTGCTGGGAGCGCCACTGGGAACAGACGTTCAGCTGAAATGCTACGTCGAAGCATTCCCCAACACAATCAATTACTGGGTCAAAAACACCGGGGAAATGCTCCTAGACGGGTAAATCTTAATTATCCATTACGCTTGTTCTAGTAATTAGTGTTAACTCTAAGTATCGAAATTAATTGCTTTAATTAAGCATAATTTGAGCCAAGTTTACCAACTCGGTTTCCAATCGATCCCCAGTGTTCTCAACTCAAGAGTATGAGGTAACACAACCTCGAACCATTTTAGGTTAAATTAAATGATAAATTCTTACATTTAATAATGACCGTAACAAAGCAATCAATCCTGGCATGCAATATCTTGTATAATTACATGGAACTAGAATCATTTGGATCTAGCACGTAGCTATACGGCAATCTAACTATATTGTTATTCTGATAATATAACTGGACCGGTGAAAGATTTGATTATTGTAGCTAAAATACATTTAATAAAAGCATACATTTTAATAACTTTTACTTAGTTTAAACTGCTCTTTTAGTCAATATAACTACCTCTGGATTGGATTATAAAATAATTTACACCATAAAAACTTTTAAGTAACATAAATACCATGTGGTTCAATTCGGAAGGCGGTAAAAATGAAGATTAACATTATCTTTTTGGGGCCTGTGCACTTATGGTCTTGGCAAATAATTAAAATTTTGCCTTAGAATTCTTAAAAATTAGTTAAATCCAAAAGGCTTTTATACCTTGACACTTAAAATTCTTGTACTGTTAATTTGAAATATTCTAATACAACATTGTATTTTAAAGTGATTATTATATACATTTTTCGTTCTTATTCTTTCTTCTTACGCAACCATTCAGTTAAATAATTTTAGAGATTGAGTAAAAATTATTTTATTTAAGTAGTGTTGAATATATATAGATATACATACATACATATATATATATATATATGTTATGTACATGTGTACATATGTATATACTCGTATTATGTATACTTTTTTCTCAATATAGGTTGAGAACATGCATGAACAGCTTTTGCAAGAGTTTTCTATCTTTCTGACTCGTTTTTTTTTTAAGGTTTTTCGGAGAAAAGAGAAGCATGGGTTAGAAGTATTTTCAATGAAAATTCCTTTTTCTCCTTCGACAACGTCCATTGTCTGAAAGGGAGGGGAGGTGAAGAGGTGTGGAGTCGTAGAAACGAAACAAGAGAGAGTGTTGAGGAGGGTAAAATAAAAGCTTTAGTTGATTTTTATTGGTTTTTAGGGTTCTGAGTTCTTCTACTTTTCTTTCTCTCCCCTATTTTCTTCTTCGGCAGGAGTAAAACTGTGGAAAGAGAAGTAATAAAACCAAGAGGGGTTTCCTTCTCTGATTGGCTTTTGAGAACAAGAAGGACTTATGTGATTGTGTTGAACTGCCCCCTCTCTCCGACGGTTTTTCTTCGAGAGATTCCTGTTGAGGTAGTGTTTGGAAACCGACTGAGATTGTGTGATAAAAACAAGGGGAAAAAAGTAGTTTCAGTTGCCAATCTGAGTTGTTTAGAAACAAAACCCAGATAAGTTTAAGGGATAGACAAGAGTTCAACTAGAACTCATACGGACAAACAAAATCATCCCAAAATAATTTCAATAGGATTAAAAAAAATATATATAACATAGTAAAGAAATAACACTGACAAGCGAGCTGGATCGATTTGAGAAAATAATTAGGTTGAAATAATATTTTGTATAGTAAATACAATGACGAAAATGGAATTTAACAAGTAATGCGCGCTTCACGTAAGTAAGTAAGGCGATAATCGCCATTTTCTGTACGATTAAGTTAAAATTATTAAGTGTAATTGTTGCATATTCTTTTTCTACACTACAATACCTTTAAATTGATGTATAACAATTCATGGTGACTAAAAACATATTTTTAGTCCCCCACCATATTGGCGGCCATCTTGAAAATATTAAGTGTAAGAACTCCAAAATGTGTCCAGTTTTTTGTGTCAGTTTCACAAATGCCGAGATACACCTGTGTGCCAAATTTCATGTTCCTAGCTATAGCAGTTTATGAATTGAATCAAGCCAACGGATGCAGATACCAACGGACAGACAGACAGACGGAGCCGTTATGTAAGGTTTCTTTTTGTACTTTTTACGGAAATCTAAAAATTAGCAGCCAATGCGCTTAACTATTATTTAAAAGAATATTCAGTCACCTGTTAGTATTCCGACAAAGGCCCTTAACCTTTTTATTCTACTTGTCTGTCTTAAATTAAAAACATAAACCTTAATGCATATGCATATTGGTAAGAGTTAGGCTATGAGAAAGAGTAAAGTAACAACATAAACCTTATGTATGTGCGTGCATATTGGTAAGGGTGAGGATATGAGAAAGAGTAAAGTAACAACATAAACCTTATGTATGTGCGTGCATATTGGTAAGGGTGAGGATATGAGAAAGAGTAAAGTAACAACATAAACCTTATGTATGTGCGTGCATATTGTTAAGAGTGAGGATATGAGAAAGATTAAAGTAACAACATAAACCTTATTCATGTGAGTGCATATTGGTAAAGGTGAGGATATGAGAAAATGTTTAAAAGCAAAGCGGTAGTAACACCACTTCTTAAGAACATACATAATCTCCCATTAGATCTAATATCTATTTCTAATATAAATACAAATTGCCTTACTAAACCGTTCATCCGATTGCGATGAAACTTGAGGGAATGATTGAACGCATGCCTGGGAAGGTTTCTGAGTTAGTAAAACTATGATCCGATAAATGGCGCGCGTCGTTTCACTGATGAATTTTATATTGTTAGGTGGTACGTAGTTCGTTGGGGCAGCTAGTATTTTATAAATACCATTACATTACATATTATGTAATGATCATTACATATTATGTAATGATCATTTCGTCTAATTTTTTCATATGTTAAGTCGTAGGTACAAGTTCTCCATGTTAATTTAATTACTTATATGCTTTATGAAGGAAAATTCCTCTAAAATAATTAGTAAGAAGCTAAAAGCTAATACTGAAATGCCGTATTACAAAGTATTATAAAATATTAGAAGTGGTAAAATGAAATGATAATTGCACATAACAATTTGTGGCGGAATGCACACAGGGTAGTGGTACTCCGGTTTGTATAAACAATTATGGTAATGTGAACAATCCTTTTTGTTTTGTTATGTTAAATTAACACAATATTTATTATGCCAACAAATTCATTTAAATATAACTCGAATTAATAAATAATAGCAATCCAAGCTGTAGAAAAAGGGGGATACTAAAAACAGAAATTTTCCTTTTTAGAATTTATTTTCATAAAATGCCTCAGGAAGAATTTTATTTAAATATTTAAACGTTTTAATCAATATGTTTATCAAGGAAGACTACTTGAAACCATTTTTTATATTTTTCTTATTATATTAAAAAATATTTGTTATCTAAATAATAAAAACTAGATGAATAGTTGCAATTGATTTATTTCTTTATATTTCCTCATTAATATTATTTAATGAGTTACTTAAAAAAAATATAGTAATATTAATTACATTAAAAAAAAAAAAAAAAAAAAATCATCTTAAAAAAATGACGACTCAATTAAATTTTCATCTAGTTAAAAGAAACAAAAACCTTGCACCTGTAACTGAGTTTACGGCATTTTTAATTTTAAGGTAATTACATTTTTTATTTTCGACATTTTGCGAAATAATATTTAAATTATGTAAAATATCTGCGAGAGAAACTTAAAAAAAAAGGCGTTGAACATTTTACTTTTTTAAGTTTGTGTTTAAATGCATTGGTTAAGTTTTGAACTCTGCTTTAATCTTTTCTCTTCAAATTTTATTGTAAAAACGTTTTTTTTTATTTCTTCTTCGTCTTCGCTTACCGAATGTAACAGGAGCATTGTGATAGTTCACTTTTTTGTTTTATTGGTCCTTGTTAATTAGGAGCCCTCCCTAAAAGTTAGAGGTGGTTAGAGATGATCTCTTCTGGTCCTCTAGAATAAAGTTGTTAATTAGGAGCCCTCTCTAAAAGTTAGTGGTTGTTAGAGATGAACTCTTTTGGTCCTCTAACCACCTCTAACTTTTAGGGAGGGCTCCTAATTAATAATTTTATTTTTCAGAAGTACAAAAATTCCTTGACTAATATCCGTTTAAGACATAAGAAAACATTCGTACTTTTCGGCTTGTAATTTTTTTGCTGTTATCATAATTTTCCCTCAACCGTGTTCCAGGAAGCACTTGTTTGTGCCTATGTATTTAATTTAGTTAGGGTTTGAATGTAATTTTATGAATTAAACATGTTTACCGCGTATTTTGTCAAAATTAGTGAACTCAATGCCTCGTCATGGTTGTATTATTCCGGAAATACTGTGCTTTTAGATATTTTCAATAACTTTTCTGTCTTCTCATCCTACTTTCAATTAATTTTATTCAAAAATAACAGATATCATATTTTTCACAAAATATGTGCAGAAATTATTTATTTTAGATTTGTTAAAAAAAAATATAGGGAGAGGTGTATGAAAAACTCAATATATAAGGGCACACGGGCGTCCTACTCTTTCATTTAACACCCCCCACATTACGCATTTTCGTTAAAATATATTTATTTTTTTAACCCCTTAAATTTTATCCCTTAGTTTTGAAGGGATGATTTTTTTTGGGGGGCTGCCCTATAATTTTTCCTGTATTTGGGTAAATACACAAAATATTTCCTGTATTTAGGTAATTAAACATAATTTTTCCTTTATTTGGGTTGTTTCACATAATTTTTCCTGTATTTGGATTATTACACATATTTTTCACATAGTTATTTAAATAATTATTTTAATTTGTTGATGATTATAGTAGGACGTTAAAAGAAAAAAAAAATGCATGCAATATTGCTAACAGACAAAGAATCACACCTTAGGATAGAATTGAAATTTGGATGGTAGAGCATAATTAGCCTCTAATTTGTCCCAGATAGATATCAACCGTCGGTGGATATTGGTTTTTCTTCCACATGCTCTTTTTTTTTTTCCACAAAGTTTTTTTTTATTTTTATTTATACAAATTTTATTTTTGCCCCAGTTCTTTCTGTCTTTTTACAACTAAAATATTGCTTTTTTTTTTTTTTTAATAATCATGTTCGTTAAAATCATGTCTTTAATTTTGCGCGGAATGCCCTGACAAAATAATGTTTGGTGTTAAGACCTCGGTTTTGGGTAACGTTAATAATAATAGTAATAGTAAAATTCTCTTAGATTATGCTTATAAAATATAAAACTGAATAAAAATGATATGAAAATATTTCAAGAATTATTTTTCTCCCTGGGTTATACTGTTGTAATAAATTTCTTATATGGGTCAGTATTGAATATTTAATGCCAGCTTACACTATTAAACTTTTTTTAGTAGATTTATAGCAGTTTTTAATGCTATTATTGACATATCTCGTGAAATTGCTCTAGATAATTGAATAATAAAATTATAAATAATTAAGTATTAATAAAATAATAAAAGTAGTTATAAACTTATTAGGTACACTTGTTAATATTTAAAATGACTGATTACATTATGAAATCAATATATA
>KZ652540.1:83714-95101 GCA_001010745.2 Gerris buenoi | reverse complement strand
TATTTTATAATTATATAACTTCAAAGGGGGCCGGCGTAGCTGAGTGGTTAGCGCCCTAGCTCTGAAACCAAGGTCTACCCCGACGTGAGTTCGAATCCCGGAGGGGTCAGACATGTTTCACACTGATGATCTCATCGAGTAGATGAGTAAAGTGGTCGGATAACCCCCCCGTCCTGTAATGACCCATTGAGCTGTCGAACGGGACTAAAAAAAAACAAAAAAAAACAAAAAAAAAAAAAAAATATTTTATTCAATCAAAAGAATAACTTACACAATTTAAATTAATTTGTCAGGTTATAGACAATATTCCACACCATAGAACTTTAATTATAATTTAACTTCTGTTTATTTAATAATATTTTAATCTTAAACATTCGGTTCATCTCCAAAGCGGTATGGGAATGTACAGTAAAGATATACGTTGTAACTAAGTCAATAATACCACGTGCACACAAGTATGTTCAAACTAATGTAGACGCTATCAAAACAGACCTTTGGAGCTGTACAAATATCAATATTACTTCGTGGGTTCAGGTATTGGATAAATTAATACAAACATTCAGGATAGGATATTTTAATAAAACAATATTATTAAAAATTTATTTTCAAAAGGAAAAAAAATTGTTTCACAAAATAATTTTAATAAAGATTTTTTTTTAAATAGCAGTATTTATTATTGCATTATATTATTGTGTTCTTAATATATATTCTTTTTTATGTTCAGTTATTTAATATCGTATACTAGGCTGTTTTTATTACAATGGAAATGTATTTCCAATTTTAATTTTCATTTAGCTGCGATTTATTAAAGAATAAAAAGTAATAATTCAATATTATCTCTAAATCAATTAAAACGTAGATTTTATTAAAAATATACATGTTGATACTCATATATATTTATATGTATAATATAAAATGTGGGTAGTTTTTGTTTATATTTACTATTTACTGAATTATTTTAATTATAACTGAATAAAACTTACTATTTAAACAGTAAATATCTTTAAATATCTATTTTAATTATAACGAATTATCTCTCAGCTCTTTTTCTCAACCATATTTATTATTGTGCCCGTTACCGCGGGCCTAACGGCTAGTATATTATATTATATACTTACCTATGTCTTGCAGTCTTGGCCGGTTTATATACTTCCCAGGAGCAGCTCATCTAATCTAGAGTACATCGCTCATTACACATGCCTTAAGGCCCCCATACACGATCAAAATCTTTGCGCAAACATTTTGATGGTGGAAGGGCCTGTTTGAGTGTTTGCGCAAACATTTTGAAGCAGATCGGTCGTGTCCGAAATTATTTGCGGAAACACCACGGTTTGAACGTTCATAGCCTTGTTTGTAGACAGTGTTCAAATATTTTTCAAGGTAATCCTGTTCGAATTCCGTCTTGAATGGAGATTATTTATTCTATATTTTCTCATATACGCATCAGTGTATATTATTCTACAGAAAGAGAAAAAAAAATCTAATGGAACCGATTACGATTAAATTTGTAATACAAAGAAAAACCGAGTAATTAACTTTAGCTTTGGAGCACCACCCCTAAACACAAAAAAAAATATTATATTTAAATATTATAATTTTGATACATTTTTTTTTAAAATGTAGTCCATTTAAATACGAATCGAATAGTAGATATACATATTTTCCCCGAGATTTTATTTTCATGATTTTGATGAAATCAAAAACTTAACACCTGTTAACTTTTTATATTTTTAAAAATAACTTAACAAGGCATCGCGTGGCTCTATCATTGAAGCAAGCATATAGTAATAGTAATAAACGTGTATTGAATAGTGAAAAAATAGACAATCATGCATCATGATGAGTTGATAGATAATGGGTATAGTAGTAGGTCAGCGGCTAGTAGTAAGAGAAGGGAACCACCCCGCATTCTTACTATTCCTCTAAAAACTCTAACCGCACCTCTCCTTTTCAATTATTATAAAATGTATCACTTCATAACTCAAATACTACTCCTTGTATCAAGTTGAAATTTTACATGCCGGTTTAAATTGTGCCTTGCATATGAAGTTTCATTAAAATCGTTTGGTTAGAACGCAAGATATCGGTAAAAAGGTTGTTTTCTCTATTTTAAACGTTCAGGTCCACTTTAATAGTTTTTGCGATCTTTATTAATTCATAGCGGTGTCGTTGTTGGTTTAATAAAAAATGTTATATGAAAAAAAATGTTCGTCTCATCGAGTAGGTAATAATAGAATTTTTTACCATCCTGAAATTCCAATTTTAAATTTCAAGCCCACGTTTACGCGAGCATTGCGCGCGAACTCTTGGACGGATCACGCTGTCCAACGAACTTGGCCTGAGTATTAGTAAGAGGAACATGTATACCAAATTTCAACTAAATCGGCTAACTTTTACTCAAGTTATCGTCGGACACGTAAACGTTACGGACAGACAGACAGACAAACATCCAAGATGCATATTTCGTTGAATGTAAGAAGCTCGCTTGCGCTCGCTTCAATTAAATGGGATATGATGGATTTAAATGCAGATACGTTTTTTTAAGTATCCCTATTAACCGACCGCCTTGGGACCGAATCCATGGTCGATTAAAAAATGGCCAGTTAAATTATTTCATTTTATTATTTTTGTAAGAACAAAACTAATTTTATAACTTTTATATTTATAATTTAATGACCCCACAGCAATATGACAACTGTATAAGTAACTGCTATAGACAGGATCTTCATTTAGAAGTTAATTTAATATGTGTACTAAGTACTTATACAGTAAAAATATAGTATTTAAAAAAATAAAAAAATAAAAAATAAATAAATAAAATAAATAAATAAAAAACAACCTCAGAATTCGGAAAATTGAAAATTGTTTTGCACCGTTTATTAATAATATTGAGTAATATTATCTTTTTTTCCCCGCCTGCTGCTCATAGAGAGAGAAATATTCTAAAAAAGTTTTAATTGGTCCCCCGCTATTTATTTCCCGCCAGTTTCTCCTACTGGGAGAAATGCCCGCTCACCAGAAGTGGGAAGGAAGGGCTCTAACTATTCGCGCTAGAAATCAGGACTTTTCATTAGTTCCCGCTCTTTATTTCCCGCCGGTTTCTTCTAATTATTCATATATCGTAGCACCGGTGATGCATTTATTATCTGTGCTTCATTCTCGACCTGTGTTCCGTTTATAATGTATAGTTTGTTGTCATGGCCATAACAAGTGTTAAATACAGAGAATTCTGGCGTGAAGTCATTGCTGTTTATCGTGAGTCTGAACTGGGCACAAGCAGCTTCCGAGTCAGACATCTTGTCCCAAGAATTTCACAAAATAAACTGAGGTTTTTGTGACCCCGAAAAGTGTATATTTATATCAATGTTTGCGCAAACATTCATGTTTGACGTGTACGGCCTATGTTTGTGCAAAATTTTTAATACTGTAATGGGGCCTTTAGATACCAATTACATGTAAAGGCCCCCATACACGGTAAACATGTTTTGCGCAAACATGATGTTTGTCGTGTATGGCCTAATTTTGTCCGAAATCAGGTTTACGCAAAATGTTTAATCATATGGCCTTAAGACTGTACTTTTGCTTATTATAGTATACATACAAAAAGGCGATGCATTTTTATTTAAATGATTTTTCGTATGTTTTAAGATGCTGATCTTTATTATTTTTATTATCTTTATTATCTTTTTATCATAGATGGAAATCATTGAGTATTGTGACAACTTTACGTTTAAGAATGTATATTAGCTGATCTTAGTCATGAATAAACTTTACACTTTAGTTAAACTATAAACCTACGTATTTTAAATTTGTAAGAGAGAACGGTAAATAAAAGTTAGAATTGGGGAATTTAAGATTTTTAAGTGGATGAGCTACAGTGATTCTGAGGATTCTCTTCATACATGCTGCATTGCAGTGAGAAATTATACTGAACTAAGGTTGGATAGTGCACACTTGCTGCTTAATCGAAACCCCGGGAACAATAGGCACAGTTCTTCAAGTATCCTTCATCGACTTGCACTCTGTGTGCTTTAATTATGAAAGTCCTTACAACTCCTGATTGCACGCATGACTTGATTAAGCTTCCAAGGAACGCATTAGAGTCAACTTGTCAACTGTAAATATTAACTTGATTCCAAGAATTAATTATAACTAGTCTTTAAGTCTTATATACCTAGATAGATTTAGATCTTTAGACAGTCTTAACTATAGTTGTAATGGATTTCTATAAATTGTTTGATGGTAAATATTAAGTCTTGTGTGCTTCTATTTGGTCCTAATCCACTTTGATTGTGTCCTCCAAAGTATGTTTACGGTTGTAGATCGAGACCATCTCTGAAACTTTTCTCTGATTTTGGCTTTCATTACCCCTTGTTGTTATTTCTTTTCCTTCTGTACTTAGATATTTAATCATCTCCGGAGCAATGCACTGTGAATCTGCAGCTTTAAATGATTATAGTTTCATCACACACACTATGACGTGTTCCCTTTCGGATATTCTAAAAGAGATGAAGTGGAAGAACGACAAGGTATTAAAAATAGAATGGAATATAGAATATGGAATGTATTGCTGAAGATTTTTTTTTTTTTTTTCTTTCTCTCCGTTTATTTTTGCTACAACTATAAAAATTAATTATAACTAATTAATTATAAAAATTAATTATAACTGTTCTGTAAAAACAGAACAGTTACATCGCAGATTAAGAGATTCCACCCAGCAGTGGTACTCCAATGATTTGGATTACAATAATATTAGTCTCTTAGATGGTCACGGGGCCATTTTCTCTTTAGGCGTCGCCTCGGATTGCCAGGAAAATGCAGAGAGGATAGGTTTTGGACAAGAGGATTAGGATGGTGGACGATCTTGGTGTGGAAGGACTTGTAACGAGATGAGGCTAGGATATAGACATACGGAACATTTAGATCGTTATGTATTATACGGTTGGCCACGTAGGAGGGAGCATTGTATATTTTTCTTAGGATCAAGGATTTGATTCAGGGATTGGATCTTATAAGAATTTGATGGCTTGGTCGATCCCCACAGTTCGAATCCGTAGTCCAAATAGGTTTTGTAATAACATTATAGATGGTCAGTTTCTTAGTGATAATTAGATCTGGTGTCCAAAAGTCTAAGTAAAATCTTGTGTCGACTTTACATATCCGTCCGTTTTAGACTTGTATGTAAGTCCCAGGTGGGTCTTCGGTCAAGGTGAAGATTATCTCAAGATTAAGACAAAAGAAAGGAAAAAACAAGGCATTCTGAAATGAATTATACTGAGGAAATAAAATAGAAAGATAATGTTAATATTTAAGAGAACGGCAACGATAAAAAGTAATAATAGTGATAGAGAGTTAAAGAGTTGGCAAATATGAAATGGAAATAGGAACAGATAGAGAAAGTTTGTTGTCAAATTTTAATTTGAAATGTTTGTATGAATTTATTAATATTTCCATGTATTAAATTTCAATTAACTGATATTTCATGTCTAAACCTACCCTTTCAATTCTGCATGCACAATGCACATTTACAATTTAATTTTCCAACTCTAAATTGAAGCTAGGCTGTCAGCCGAGCGTAGTTTGGTTTGTTGACGTAAAAGCATAAGTATTAAAGCGCTTTTTCAAAATACAGTGATATGTCTGCTTGATCGTGTGAGTGGTAACTGATGTGAAAATGTTTCGATAAGAATCAGTTAACGATTCGCTATCGTTAGAAAATATTTATTTAAAAGAATTAAATTAAGGTAGCATTACCCATCGTACGAGATCTATGACAATTTATCGGACTGAGTTACACTAGGTAAAACATAATGAAGCAATGTATCATCTCATACATATATGATTATACCAAATAGAATATAGAATTTAAAGTTTAAGTAGAAATATCTGTATTTCATCTTTAACTAGGATATTGAAAAGTTTGTGATGGCAATAAATCAAATTTAACTGTTATTGGTAAAGGAAATTGGTCTCGATGTGCGAAATACTCTCCTGATTTCGTAGGATGTCGTTGCCAACATTCACCCCTCTATATAGAACAGAATTTTCACCGGTGTCCTAGTCGCAGAGTAGAGGGTTGGATTTACAAGGGAACATATACGATTGTACTAAAGCCTGTAAAACAACCTTGTTGTAGAGGATTAGGTGGACTACAGGCTAAACCTACTTGGGTAAAGGTATTATAGTCGTACTTTCCCTGAAGGGTAACTTTCCTATTGCCCTACTGCCTTGTACTTGCTTTTATAATACTCGAAATAAACTTTTACCTTCTGCAATCCACACAGTTCAAGCTAGGAGGAATTAAAACTTGTTTTATCACCACATTTACACAATTTACTTGGCATTTATAAATTCTGACCACAACCTACGTGAAACAAATATTTTATCAATAAGTACAATTAAGTTTTTATGATTCTATCACTTTTATTATTGTTCTTTTCCATTGTTCCCCTCTTTTGCTTGGTTTAATTTATGTTTTGTATATAGTTAGTTTTTCCATTTCCAGTCATGATAATTAACTTAAGTGCAAGGAAAACAGCAAGTTTCTAACAAACCGTGTCTCTAACGTTTACACTTTTTGCAATAACTTAGCAATAACTTAAGTTAAAGTCGGCCGATTAAGTTGAAATTTGGTTACATGTTCCTTTTGCCTATTTTATGCTCTGGTTGTTAGTTAAAAAGCCATATCCGTTAATGATTTTGCGCGCAACATTCGCATTAAAGTTTTACATTTGGCATTTTTTGGGACTCTAACGCCTTCTATTCAATGACTCTTTGCTTTGATGTTGTTTTTTTTCATATCTTGATTATTCAAGCAAGATATATCGATGCAATCAGTAAACCCATATAATGTCATCATAATGAATTTACCACATAAGGCTCCTCTTTTCATTTATAGAACAGAATTGATTACTTCTTTCTAGAGAAGTATGTCTAACGAGAGAGAAGAGAAGAGCTCGTATGTGACCCAGTCTGATTCCGATGTAATTAAAGCTATTACTGAAAGTTTAATTAGCTGTTAGGAACCCCCTAATCAATAAAATCATATAAATGGACCGTCTACTGTTAAGGCCCCCATTCTCGATCAAACATCTTGCGCAAACCTGATGTCGGGCAAATTTAGGACATACACGTCAAACATAATGTTTGTGCAAACATCAAACAGCCCCATACACGGTCAAGATGCGCAACCATTTTGACAATTGTGTATGGGGGCCTTTAGTTTATTTCAATACTTATTTACCTAATAAATCCAATCTATATATCATATCGTTAAGTGTTTACTAAATTTAGAACAAATATTTTATATTCTACAATATTTTTATCGTCTGATAACTATAGATTATTATTTCGAGGGCATTTACCTCTTCTATGAATTAGATACTCTGTGCTTCCTTTAAAATCATTTTTTCTCCTGGTTTTCAATTGAATAGAGTATATTTTTGTACGACGTTTTGTTGGTCTACCTCCTTACCTCTGTTAAAAAATTTAAGAATAGAAGAAGGTTTGAGGTACAAGAAGAGAGTCTATTGTGCTCGAGGACTTACCAAGAAAAACCTTATTGCCCTAATTGGGTCTGCTTATCCTACTCTTACAAACTTAGCTTGTACGCAATATATNATATATATATATTCACCCAAGGGACATTGCAAACTCTACCAGGGTCTTTAGAATAAACCATATTGACCTCCAGTTCACAATGTAATAAAAAAAAAAAAAAAATTGTCCTATTTTATTTTTAATTCTTCTTATCATATTACTTTTTTTATTACGTTGAATGGTAATGGCTCTAGAGATTTTATATTAAATGGAAATACACTTTTTTTTCAAAGTGATTTCGTTCATGGACACAACTTATGGATTTAAGCTGTAAGTGAACGTCTACATTTACGCTAAAATGAATGTATGATAAAATCAAAACTTATTACACTAGGATGTTTCATTTCAAGAATGATGGATACTGTTGAGAGGTGGTCATTAAATAATGACTGAATTAATTAAAATGAATAGTTAATATCTCAAGGCGGAGGTAGAGTATTCAAATACTGGCTGTTTGCTTGTATTTATCTTGACTACAATGCAAATTTCCCTCCGATCCTCTATAAGTAGAGCTTTTCCAAGTCATATTTCTAGAGAAGCTTACAATCTCATTCATCATCATTATTTATTTTACTAGTGTAAACCTTCAGCAAGGTATTTAAATATCCATAATGTAATGAAACTAAGTTCAAAATTTTCTTGTTAAGCTTTTAAAAAAAACCCCTTTTTATAGGATAACAATTTTTTAAAAACATGAACTTTCGAAGAACGTGTAATCAATTTAAAAGTAGTGAATAACTAGAAAAAAAGCTTTCCTGAGAGAAAGATCTATTTTCCGAGATTTTTGCACGAGAGTTAGTGGTGTAGTGGCAAATTTTCTAGTGTGTTTTCAAATTTTAAGGAAATTTGTATTTATACGTTTTAATATTATTATTTAAGATTAACATGAATCGAGTTTAGAAAGTATTGATTTATTATTTAGTTTATATCAATCATTTTTATACCAAATCAATATTTAGCAATAAATTGGCTATTTTTTATTTTTACTGCGGAAATCTAGTGAGGAAATGCTGTTCCTGCGCGCTTATTCTCTTAGTTAATAATGACATTTTGTTTCTTCTGTATTACTTTTATTAAACTTTAAACTTTAAAGGGAATTCTTATTTTAAATTGAGATAGCCGCGCTTCATCTGTGTATTTTATTACACAATTTAAGCTTCAATCTAATTCTACTTTGGTAGCTAAAGTTAAATTGCTGTTTACCCTTAAGTCCGACCATTTCTTCACAGCAAGAAATATTTGCTAGATTTGTAATACATTACATCAATTCAAACCTGGTTTTATGTTTCTAGTCGAGTATATCAGTAGTAGTTTTAGGATTGAAGTAAACCGATTATATTCTTGTGTTAACTTTTCATTATCTGATAGTGTCTGACTACCATCAAGCTTGGCAATAGGCATTTGAAAAAATAAAACCAGAGGAGAGTGGCCATTGGCCATATCCCGCTCTTTTTGGTGTCCAATGAGGTTTTCATAATCCTGAGTACGAAATTAGTTAATAGACTAAAAATCAAGTTGATGGTAGTTTTTCATTTATTAGGAGACCTCTTTGATTTAGAATAATATTTGACTAACTAACTTATTAACCTTCGAGCGGGCGCGCGGGCGGCATTTACACCGCCTATTTGAAAAAACACGCCCCCTTTGATTTTACTGTATTCCAGCAAATCAGCTCTTCTAGGTATTCTTCAATAACCATTTCCTTGGTTTAATAAAGCCATTGGTATACCCGGAACATGAGCGGGTCGCCTTCACTTTAGTTTGAAAATCGACAAGCTCTATATTACACACGTCAGTAAGGTGTAAACATTAGAGGTTTTTTTTGTTGTTTACTGAATTCTTATGCAAAATAATTTGATCTTTTAAAAGAGTTACATTTCTAATTACATATACACATTTAATACACTACCAGGATAGGAGAGAAAATGTTAAAGGCTGCGTTTTTATTTATTTATTTTTTTTATGACAATCCTAAATTTTTTTACTTACGAGTATAAGTATAATTTGTTTTTTTTAAAAAAGTGTTCAATATTTTTTTTTTAATTCGAAATTAATGTTTTATTACAATAAACTATTGAGGAAACTAATTTTCACAATGACAAGGAGCTACAAGCTTTAAATATGGAAGGAAAGAAAAGCGGTGTAAATGCCGCCGCGCGCCCGCTGCTGCAAACCAATATTGCGCGCCCGCCCGGTTAAGTGACAAACTACGATCAACTTGATTATTGGTCTTCTTAATAATTTCGCATTCCAGGATCATGAAAATCACATTGTCCACCAAAAAGGGCAGAACATGACCGCTCTCCACAGTTATATTTTATTTTATTTATTTTTTCAAATGACTATTGCTAAGCTATGTCCCGCAGAAGAACTTAGCCGATCACATATTCTTAAAATGCACCAAAAGATTACCTTATACACAAAATTTTAGCTTGATGTTGAGCACTTTTTTGCACGCCATTTCCTGGACTAACGAAGCCAACTTCCAGCAAGCGTGAAGTGTACCTTTTTTACTTAGACCATTTCACCCGGTTTTTTTCACACCCTCATATCTCATCTTCCTTAGAAAACTTTAAAAAATTGGGCCTTTAAAATTAAGTCTATTCTAAAGAGGAGAGGGGACAAGAGGAGGCACTGTCAATAAATGGATTTGTATTGACCAGTCCCTCTTCGCCTCTAGTGATGTGATGACAACATACCATCAACCAATTTTACTCTTCCTTACTGTAAAGGAAAATATTGTTTTCTCTCAAACAATCTTAAACCAAGATTTCAACGGAATTTTCTGTTTTCATGAACCTTCGAGCAGTTTTTAGCTGTCGGGCTGTCTATCTTTCTGTATGTCTTTTTAAAGCTATCGAGTTGAAACTTGGTACTAAAATCAGTCCTTACATGTTCGAGTTGTGATGCCAGAAAATCATGAATATGTGACGTCACTAACCCATTTTGCTAAGTCAGCAAAAACACGTAAAAAAAAAATGTAAAAAAACTAGTTATTTTTTCGCTAAACTAAATTTTTTCGAAAACAGAAAAAACTGAAAAATTGGACCTTTTAATGGCTCCCCTTTGCTTCTCTCTACCCCTGAGTACTTTTATTATGTTGTACAGGATATTAAATCAACAAACAACTGTGCAATGTTTCAAAACTTCTGGATGTTTTCTTCTGTTTGAAGATTGTATGGCTAATTTGACTCAACTAGATCATTGAAGACGTTAACAATCAGCAGAGTGCAAAGAGCAAATGCTTTCTTTTTTTGGGGAAGAAAACAACTAAGGCTTTCCACCCGAATGAACCTGGTTGAGTTAAGTAATCATTTATTTGTTGGGTTGAAACATCGCTGCGTGGAATTCATTTAATTTAGACTCCAGCTCTACTAGCTTCAGGTAAGCCACGTGTGGCATAGTACGACTCTGCCCAGTTCAGCGTCTTCAATCTTGGGGTCTCTTATACTTTAGTTTAGAGGTTAAAAAAACCTTTGATTTCCTGCCTTACTTCTTAATGTGCGGCCGGATTAAAGTTTTTTGACTTTTAACTCTATTTCATACTTTATTATTAATTATTGTATTTTTTATTATTATTATTTGTATTTACCAAAGATGTTATATAAACCAGATAGAGGGTTGCGGCAAAAAAGTGACCCCATGGAGATTTGTAAAATGTCACCTCCATGGGACAAATTACCTTCCTCTTGGTTATAGGTTACCAAGAAACGTGTGGCAGGTTACCATAACCTGATTCAAAATTAACCAGAGGTAACCTTAAAACTATCAAAGAAGGTAATTTGTCC